>JAUEJL010063075.1:0-29981 GCA_032274825.1 Drosophyllum lusitanicum | reverse complement strand
TTGTTGTATTTGATCTATATTTAGTTGAACACGTTTATCTTCAGCATTGCCATAGATAATGCATTGAAACAACCATTGGATGTTGTATAACTTAAGAAAAGGATTTTACAATCAATTCACACTTGGCATTGAGTTCCAGCAATCACGTGATACTCAAATCAAGATCAAAGTATTTCAGGTCACGCCGAGCTGCAATGAATCGGTTTTCTTGACGTTGTCCTCAACAAGGATCGTTGATTTATCCTCTTTTTTTGGAATCAGTTGTTCGTCTTTTTGTTGACTTGAAGCGTTGTGTATTATCTGCTCAAGTGCTTTAATATCATCTTCATGGATGTGGACAATTTTTGGGCTTTCTGATGCTTTTGTAACCCCAAAATCTCTACAGAAGTCAATGTATTGAGACAGAATTTTGGCCTGAATGGCTGCTTTTTGCAGAATCGAGAATGCCATTCCCGCTTCGGTTTTCCCAATGCAATATATCCTCACGAGAACCGCAGCAATCCCGTTACAAATTCGGCTGTAAATATCGAAGATCTCAACCACAATGCAATCCATTGCTTCAAGAACTAAAACATTCATCATCTTCTCTCGTTGCGGTTTGATCTGGAGCAACATATCCAACAAACCTTGAAGATTTTGCAACCAAATAAGATCTTGGTTCAAGGATCTTTGTTTCGGTTTTGGTTTGATTCCATTTCTAAGACTTCCTCCTTTTTGTTCCTCTGAATGTTGGAACATAAAAGAGGATTTTTTATCAAGATACGCGTAGTATGCACGAATGAAGGCTTCATGATGTAACAAATTAGGGTTACGGTCTTTGAAATTTGAGAGATCAAAGGGTAAACGGCCGATCCTTTGAACAGCAGGGACTTTGCAGCTAAAGACCCCGTGCAAAAGCATGAGACCTTTTAAGGCCACTGTCCAGCTGTGGGTCCTTTCCATCCTTGTGGAAAGGGCTGACAACACCGGACGGACATAATGGCTGGAAACCCGAATCCATGCAAATATGCGTTGAGCGCTTCGGTAATCAATGCGAGAGTTATTATGGCTTGTGGCTTTTATAACAGCTGCCTCAATATCAGGATTCCGATATGTTGAACGAGGAGTTAGATTCGCTATGAAAAGACTACTTGCATCTTTTAACGCATCGGAAGCCCTTTTTAACATCCGCATTCCTTTTTTTCGTTCTTTTTCTTTCCCTAGTCCCTGCCAGCGACCACCGATTACCCTTTTTTTCTCTTGAATGAATTCCCTTTGTGTTTGACGTTTTTCTGTTCGTTGTTTCTTAAACAATAAATGATTTGTTTCCTACTTTTCCTGTGATTTTGTGGTGAGCGTTATTTGAGCTTCTCTTTCTATATTTAGTAACGTAAGAAAACTCTTACTAGTTTGACATGCTGACTAGATTTACTCCATCTGTTTTTCCGAATGCAAACGTTTGGATGAAGTAATGTTAGTTTGTAAACAGGGTATGGGTATCTGCAAGGTGTCTCGGTCCATATGAATCTTAGGTTTCATATGATCCTTTAAGAATCTGTTGGCTCGATTTACATGTGATTTTGAGTTTGGAAAATGGTATCAGATAGCATGAATCCAATCTGTTATATATTAGTATTAGTCAATAATAAAATAATAGTAGAAAAAATATGAAAAAAGAAATATTATGTACATGGAAACGTAGACGATGCAACTTGGGAATTAGCTTCCCTCGGTGATTCCTGGGGACAACAGTGCCACTTTCTAATCTCACCATACATTCAACCTGCACTTAGCCATCTCTCTTGTTCTTGTTTAGAGTAAGCCAAGATCCCAGACTTCTGAGTAACACTCGGGTTTTATTGCAAATTTACCAAAAGAATGCTGTAACCAAATATAAAACAAAATATTAACAATATAAACAAACATCACGAGGCTGCTGCTGCAACCGTCGTCTTCTTCTCTGTTCTTCTCTGCTCAGCATGCTGAACAACGCTGTTTGCAAGTGCCTGGTAATGGCTATCAAGGCTCGACGTGAGGTTTTGGAACCTCGTTGGATCTGATACTTGCAAAACTGTACAGTCAAGAATATAAAAAAGAAAAATGAATATCCGGACAACTAAACGGGTAGATATTCTTAATTCGATCAATATGGAGTTTACCATTTATAGCATCCACAAAGAAAACAAAGGGATCCACCTCATCAATAGGTGATTGCATGTCTTTGTCATCACTGATGTCATCATCAGAATCATCATTGTTGTCATCAACTAACTGGAATGCCTTTGCCTGGAGATGAATTTTGTAGACCCTTAACTAATTTGTCAAACCGACTAAAAGTTAAACAATATTGTCAAACTGTGTCCCAGGTACGGAGATGCCACAAACCTGCACACCCGATTTCCTAAGTTTCAAACTGTCGGCTTCCTCGTCATTCTCTGCACCATCTCCCATTTCCCCATCATCATCATCATCATCATCATCGTCGTCGTCGTCGTCGTCGTCGTCGTCATCAGTTTTCAGACCGTCATCTATGTCATCATCATCTTCAGGATCTTTGTTTTCAGCTTCTGTGCAAGTATAACATAGATCAACATTAGATATACAAATCTGTTCTTGAATGAGCAAAAAGAAAAAAAAGCGGTTAATGAGAGAAGTTCATGAAGGAACCTTCTACTTGATCCTTGTAGGCAACAAGCAGCTCAAGGGTTGCCTTGAAAACACGGTCTAACGCCTCCCCTGGCAACTGCTCTGCAGGCAGTGGAAGCAGAGATGTCAATCCCAAGCAGCAAATTTTTTTATCATGTTCCCTGCAAAACCATAAAACATCAAACTATAATTGAACATGCACAACCCCAAACCTTAACCCAGAACAGAGATGGAAATGAACAGGTTGGGTACCGGGTCAAAACAGGTCAGCTCGGGTTGGCCAAAACACTTATTGTCCTAACTTTCTATTTTCTATGAACAATTAGCATGTCAAATATGATTACACTATCCCTATTATTTCAGTAACAATCAATTTTTTTAATAATATGGTTTAGGAGGTTTTATGCATTGAAAATACACTTTGGGCGACTTTCAACCCGTTTGATCCTCTAGAGATAACACTCTTTCATAATTAAATGGGTCGAAATTACAACCTATAGGCCACACCCACATTTGATAACATGGTAAAAAATACCTCTTAAAATTAGTCCCGTGCCCATTCTTTTTAGTTTGTTGTAACATCTGAAACCAGAGGTTAAATATTTCTGTGGCTATGCCAACCTTTTGCAGTATGTTGAGAGTCCAAGATGCATTGTAGTAAAGTGCATCAGCGATCTGCAAAATAAAATTAAAAACATAAAAAATCAAAGATAATTTAAATCACAAATCAAACAATGCTCATAAACCAATGAAGTATAACCCAAGCATAGCAAGCTTAGTGTCACTTACTACTTGCATCAAAAGGCATTTCAACAAAGGTTGCTCTGCTCTGTGTAACAGCTCAATCGTGAGTCTAATGTACGGTTCAACCCAATGGTCCACCTGTCCCCTGCAGCTCATGAATACGACTTCAATAAGCTTAGGTGCAGGTTCTACGTCTTTGTCTTCCAAGTTTTTATCATTCATTATCTGGTAACATAAACCGAAAAGTAATCAAACAAAATTTGCCAAGAATTTACTGGATCAAGAGGCAGTACAATACTACAACGTAATAAAAAGATGAATAGATATTTAAATACATTAGAAAGAATATTCCACAAACTTTGCTGGTAGTTTGGCTCCTTGCATGTAAGATAATGCACCGTACTCCTGGAAATGTAGTTCTTCAATGGAATGAGAATATCTACACAATGACAAAATCCACATAAAGCAAAAAAAGTAAACATGTGTAGAGGTTATTTTATAACTATGAGAAAATGAACATGAACATACTTGGAAAGAAATCAATAGCCCAATCAGCTAAAGCTTTCATCAGTAATGGCCAAAGACTCCACATCTCCGTTGATATTGATGGTGATAAGGTGGTCATGTAAGATAACATTTCCAAAACTTCTTCAAATACCTCTGCAAAATATTTAGAAATGAGCTATGATATCAAGTATATACAGTTCCCAGGCAGGAAACTTAATAAAGATTAAGAATATTTTTTATATAAATGTATCGGACAAATTGCGGAGAAAAGGTAACCAACTTTGGTCAGATGATTGTAAGTTAGCCAACAATAATAAAATTATTAATCACAAATCTAAGTTATTGCAAAGACGAGTTTATCTTTTGGATAAATATGAAGTATTGAGGGAAAAACCATCTTAGCAAAACCCAAGGATAAGATATTTACCCTGTCCATCAATGGTAAGCATTCGACTCATAACTGGAAGAACTATTGGCTCGATGTGAATAAAAAGGTGAGGAAATTTGTTCACAGATTCAAGAATAGTGCTAATTGCACGTAAACAACCAACTGCTGCCAAAGCACCAAGGTCATCGGCTTCATGATCATATTCAGAGGAGTTCATACACTTCCAAAATGCAGCAACCTAAAGTAAGAATGGTGGAAGATATTAAAAAAGATAATTAATTAGCTCATAAGGAAAACTGTACCAAAATGTATACAGCTGACTCGGTTGTAATTTTCAAGACTTCCTATTCCATGTAACAGACTTTCCAAATTTTCTTTTGTATGAGTCCAGTTATTTTGCTAACGTGGCAAGCCACATAAGCTGACACATCATCAATTAACCAGTTTCAGGTCATTCGATATACATAAAAGAATGGAAGTTGATGACATGGAAAAAATAGTTTCAAATATGCTACATACGAAAAAAATGAGTCAAAGCTGGCTAGATTTTGGTGCAAATTTCCCTATTTTTCATATCCAACTCTCACCAGCTTCTGGCATAAGCCAATAGCATAAGGTGCCATCTCCTCTCCAAATTTGTCAACAATAGTCTCGAGAGTGAACACTAGATCTTCATTTTCAACTTCATTCATAAGCTTGAAAAGCTCTGCATTTGTAAAGGAAACTTAACTAAGTATGTCAAATGAACTGTTATAGTTACCACTACCACCATACTACTTACTTAAAATGCATACCGTCAAGTAGTTGTGGAAGTAGTGGTCGAATTTCATTTAGATCTTTGCAAGCTTCTACAAAAGATCGCAATGCAAAAACCGAATCAACACGAACGGGCAGCTCAGGGTCACGCACCCCAGCAACAACACTATGTAGTGCTTTACGGAAATTATTTGGGTCAGAGAAATTAATTTGGGCATACTGTCCTGCAACCCATCCAGCCTAATATTTTGAAAGACTTTAATTAGAATAAATGTAACATTGAAATAAGAGACAAAATAGAAAAAGGAGATTACTAATATTTATTATTACTAGACTAGATATCCATTGTATCAATTATCATTACCAAGATACAGGCGGTGCTTGGATGTGTGTTATACAACTGATAATCTGATTATTGCGGTTTCACCTTTTTACTGTTGGGAACTTGGGATAGTCATTTTGATTCTGATCATAGGAGTCAATTTATCAGTTTTTCAGTTTATTAGTTTTTGATGATCGGTATCATAAAACTATCCTTGCTTACCTATCATTTCAAAAAAATTTAGCCATATCTCAATTCTCAATTAATAAGTAATTAGAAAAATGTTGAATTACATATGATTCTTTTGACACATTAATGAATAAATTTCTTACAAAATGCACTATAGATAGAAAATTGATGGTTGTTTTAAGTTTAAATACTTCAACTGTATACAAACAAATGTATTTTGGTCATGTTGTGTATTAGTTCCTTAAACAGTAAGAATTTGTCAAACACCAAAACAGCTATTTAACTCATTATCACACCTTTGGGTCAGAGATTTAGTTTGTGTTGTACAAGTGTGCACTCTGCGCTACCCGACCCATTACAAAGCACAACCTAAAATCCCTTAGAATTACACTGAAATTACTACCATTCCTCCTTCATTTTAGTGTAATACTTTATTCAGAAGATTAAAAAACACAAAACCAAAACTCATGCACAAATGAAAATGTCTTGCAGATTGAATATTCATCATAGCATATTCACATTCCAAATATTCGAGAATTGGGATCTAAGAGTTGAACCATTCAATCCATTTGAATATTTGAAGCTAATATACACAAGTTTCAAACTACTCTAATTTTACTACTTGACACTATACAAGCTATGTGTTCTTATCCATCCATTCATGAATGTACACAAGGTCAAGTTCGGGTTTCTTGAAGCGGCTACACTTCACACTCACATACGTAGTTGATTTAGTCATGCATCTGCGCTTGTACTTTTTTCGAAAGGACTATTATGAAGATAAATTTCAACCCACCATCACTTGCAAGTCTGCGCACATACCTTTGGAAGATGTATAATCTTTGTTCTAATCTCTAAGTGTGAGCTTTCCACGTGAAATTTGTCTATTAACATTGTATTAGAAGGGAATTGGCCAGTAACACTATCAATTTGGGTTTGGTTCGGGTCAGCTTCGTGTCAACCCGGTTTCGACCCATTTATTTTCGTATCAGTTTTTTCCATGACGGGTTCGTGTCCACCCATTTAGGCCAAATGTGATCGGCGAGTATTTTTTCGGTTTTCGAATACAGTTTTTTGTTTCAACTACGATTTTCTTTATCAGTCTTTCAAATTTCATGTTTGTTTTCCAACTTTTAGTAAGAATTTTGAAAATAATTTTCGTTTATATTCTAACTTCAATATTCAATGTTCGTAATTGTATTCGAACTTTAAATTTGGTATTTGTTTTGGTTTGATTCAAATTTTTATTTTACTTTTTTATTCAACTTATATAAATGAATATAATAAAAACTATGATGTACTACAATTCTATCAAGTACCAATAAATAATGTCATTGAACAACCGAATAATTTAAAATTATTCATCATTAAATAGAATTATGAATTGATTCAAATTACTAAAGTACCATCTATCAAGTAATCAAATGTAAAAGTACCAAAATCATATAGTCAAAATAACAAATACCAAAATGACATACTATCGTTTTAACTGAAAATCTTTTATTGCTTATTTTAAGTTTTTAACGTTTAAGGCTTTTGTACTTTTGTTTGACAGGTTTTATTGCCTTAAGATGTCACTTCCCTTATTTCAATTCACAATCTTCTTTTCATAATTTAAAATTTAAGTATTAAAGAAAATTTTATAATGTTATAGTTTTATCCTTAATAGGGTCATACCGGTTACTTTCAGGTTTTCGGGTTGATGCTAACCCGACCCATTTATTTTCGTGTCAGCCCGCTTTTAACCCATTTCGGGTTCGTGTCACTTTTTTCGTGTCGACCCAAAAATTGCCAGCCTTAGAATTGGGTATCTTACCACATGTTATTGGACTTTAATCTAACCCTATGACTTATGCACCAAATCTCTAGCAAACCCCTTCGTCAAATTGGTCAACCAAATTTTGTTGAGATCGAACAAAGTTTACATAAATTAACCTATCATGATCATTTCACGAACCATTTTATGTCTAACACCTAAGTGTATATTTGTCATTACACTTTAGCCAATGTGGCAGCATTATAGGCCTTCCAAGATGGTTGCAACTTGTCAGTCACACAAATAAACAGGATTGACTCATCCATCTTTAACTTGCATTGTGCGAATCGTCCAAGTATACGAAGAAGTTCATTTATTGTTCCATATCCGTTCTTGTATCAACCATCTGGCAATCAATGAAATTACTAACAAAGAAACTTTTTGCTTGAGCATCCTCTATCACATACTTGGGGATACAAGTCTTCTGCAGATTTTGCATTCTAACTCTAATAAGTATTAGAGAGAAAATCAGACATACTATGAAAATGTGACCACGATAGATGTAGTAATCATTATCTCATTTGCTTATGCGTCTGGTTGCTTCCAAATTCATCCTCAACGTATTCTAGGGTTGATCGTATTGACCGAATTTCCCTTCTGGTACCGGTTCTTGTATTTCGATTTGGTATTTAGTACCAAGAATTCAAGAAATTCGGCTTCGGTATTTTCGGTACACTACCGGTAAAGTGAGCGTATTGACCTGAAATTTCACGAACCGACCCGGTCATGAACCGGCACGCGTTCTTGTAATTTCGGTTTAGTATTCGGTGCCAAAAATTCAAGAAATTCGGTTTCGGTTTTTTTGGTACCGGTTCTGGTACCAGGCTCATCCCTAACGTATTCTATAATGGGAGTATCCAACACATATACCACTTTCAGTTTTGTGAGAAGAAAGTGCGTCTTTTTTTTCCATCTTCAAATATGGTTACCTTCAATGTGTCTAGTTTGGCAAATTTTGATGTTATGTCTTTGACCGCTTCGCCACTGAAACTCAAAAAATTATTACTTTTGTTAGTTACTAAAATGGGATTGACTTATTGAGATCGGGGAGAACTCGAGAAGAACATCAATGCTTGGATAATTTGTGGATCGTGTTAACCACTTTCCACAAAATAGTAATGTGACCCTTATAATCTAGGGTTACATAAGCTTTAGATAATCCAAAGATAAAAGTCTATATAACAGAGTCTATAGTTTGTGTATATGTTCTATTTATAGATCACCCAAGGTACAAAGTTATCTATGGCACCAAAAAACCACTAATATGATTATAACAATCTCCCAACAATTTACGGGTAACTAATTCTAGTAACTAATCCAAAGATAATCCAACTTTGATTGTTGTTCAGCTCTCGCCTACACTGACTAGGTTAGCTTTCACCCAAGTTGATTAGAGTCGACCATGATTACACTTGGCATTTTTCATTTAGGATTGGAGGTGCCGCCCCAAGCCCCGCAGGAGCAACTCCTCTTTTTCCTGCCCGCTAGTTAGCTAGCGGGACCACCACAAGGGGCTTTGCCTTTTAACCCATAGGGGGTTGCAGCGAGGGTACAAGAGTGCACTATATACCACCTAATTAGTTTGATTTATACAAAGCACGACCTAAAATCACTAGATTACACTAAAATTACTAACACGTTATACGTGCTAGAAGAGCAAACGCCAATAGATGCTTAACAGTGGAAAGGAAACTAAAGATTAGAAATGATATAATAAACTTACCTTTGCTCTAAGATGGCCTATAGGGCTACTAAACTCTGGAAAAACATGTTGCGCTAACATTCTTTCAAGCTCATATTTGTATGGTTCGGTTTTTCTTAAGTTATCACATAGTGCCCCAATAGCAAGAAGAGCCCCATCCTTTTGCCTGTAAGCCTTAAACTCAGCCGGTGCCTCCTCATATCTAATCAAAACAAGAAATTTAAATGTTTTGGCACATGCAATCTACAGTATATGTAAAGGTGAATTACCTCTTGAAAATTTCCACAATAAATACTATGAACTTTTTTGAAGGTTCTCTTTTCCACGTTTTCTTACCAACTCACTAACAAAGTCCATTGCTGCAGTCCTAGAACTGTATAGATCCTCCATAATATCTGTACAAAAGTAAGAATCTATAGCAATTAGGACCTCATCTAAGCTAGAAAAAAATATTTTATAGAGGTGACGATTTCAACTCATTTACTTATGAATAGATCAAATTAAAAAATTAGCTAAAAGGTTAGTGGGCTAAACAGGTTGAGAGTCACCCAAAGTCTGTTTTTCATGCATATAAATCCTATATCGTTTTCTTTTTAAAAACTGTGATTATTATTGCAATAATGGTGCATGATGGCATCCGTTAGCAACAACCATTTTTAGTTGTTGCATGCTATCATTTCCCCTTGTAATAATAGTGTGTCTGTAATCACAATTAAAGATGGATCCTCTACAGAATATATTTGGAAAATGGACAAAAAATTTTGTTGGATTAACCCAACCAGATCCAGTTCATTTCAACCCGTACTTAAACAGATCCGTGTCAACCAGAACCCATTTTGTCACATTATCTGACCAACCAGGCGGGGCCACGTGGCCATCTTGCCACCTCCATTTTTTGGAAAACTTACCATAACCCTTTCTGATGTATTCATGTGGATCTTCCTCCCAGAGTTTTTGATCATTGTCAGTGAAGCACATTAATGGAAAGATTATCTCAAAAAGAATAACATCTAGTCTTTCTTGAAGCAGTTTGTACATGGTAGCCTTTGATATACTGCAGAAACATAGTAGAAGATATAGCAAAAGAGTCAAAGAAATAATAGACAAAAGAAAACAAGCATAGATGAGCATAAAACTATTTAAGGACCCAGATGAATACAAATGAAAAAAAATTAAGCAAAGCAAAAGTACCTAGTGCTCATATATTGCAAAATAAGGTTGGTAACTCGGTCAGGTAGATAACCACCAACACGGATCACATCCAACTGGTTTAGATGGCATTCCAAAATCTTTCCAGAATAATTTTTCTGAAAATGCTGTGCAAAATCTCTGTTCTCTGGGCTTTGCAATTTTACATCTCCAAACCTGTGGAACATCAAGATCTTGAGATGTTACAAGATAGAGGTGCAATTTCGACCCATTTACTAACTAAAGGGTCGTCTCTGATTAGCTTTTTATGTCTGATGGTTCAAACAGGTAAACTTTAAAAATAATACCTCAAAAGGAAACATGTCTATTGGCTCCAAGTTGCCCATAGTGTATTATTAATTTATTAATGCATGAAACCTACCAAATCATATTACCTAATAACTATATTATTATTGAATTAATACAACTTTTGTGACAAAACTCGCATGGTAATAATATAAAAGAAGAAATGTTCAAGTTTCTTTTTTGTCATCCCGGCCCTACCCATTTCAACCACAAAAATTACCCATTTTGATTCAACCCCCTTATGACCCATTACTCAACCCACCAGTTTTGCCACCTCTGTTACAAGTATCAAAGCCAAATGTTAGAAGATTATTACAACAAAACTCACCGCATGTAGAGGCGGTTTAGTATACGGACTGTCCATCTTTTTACCTTCCACCAGCCCCACGACTTTCGGAGGTCTGGATCAACAGGTTGACCCTCTATTGGAACGGGTCGCTCCAATATTATTAGGAAAAAAGTCATCCAATCATCGAATACATTTAGGTCAAACAGTTTCTTGGGTATCTCCAGCTGCACAATGGTTGGAACATGCGCACTTGGTTATATCGAGGGCTTTCAATCACCAAATATGTACAAAATTTCCATATTAAAAGGCAAAAAGAAAGATTAGTTCAAAGAATGAGCAAGTCAGTTACATAAATGGAAGACCAGAATATTTTGCAGATAAGTTTAATCAAGTCCGCTACTTCTGTTGATGAATTTTCTATCTGAACAAGCTTGTTCACTATATGCAGCAAATGAGGAAAAGTCTCTTCAACAATCTGATGAATAGGCATCCTCTCATCATCTGACTTGAACCTGTAAATAGCAAAATTTGTATCACTATGTCAATACAGAATTGATTAAAAGAAATAAATATCATTTTTACATAATCATCCAAGATATAACAAAGAACAAACTTGTATGAAATACTTACTCGTATTTTCTAGAAATACTTACTCATATTTTCTAGAAAGAACACTGAGCACGTATAAAGCTCCATGAACTTGCTGGTCTTGCAAATTATGAGTGATCCACAGCAAAAGACTTGGCCATTGTTCAGGATAATCAGTATGTATTATCGTCTTGAGACATTCGCCCAGTTGTACCCTGTAAAGGAAATATAAAAGTTACATTAACGAGGATTGGAAAAAGGCAAAAGGCAAAAGATGAAATAACTAAATGAATATTATTACCTCAGCAATGGAGGAACTTGTGCTACAAAAACAAGAATGTTTTGCCTCACCAAGTCTTTAATACTTGGCAAAATCTTTGATTGTTCCTCTATGTTGGTATAGGTAGATAAGAATAAATTAGAACATCGTCAATTAAGTTGATGAGAAAATACATACATACATACATATATATGTGTGTGCGCGCATTACAAATGAAATAAACATCATTCTGTAAACTCGTTGGATGCATTACAAGATATCCTTTGATTTTGTGTTAACCTAAAATCTTCAATTTTATTTCAGCTGGACCATTTATGAACTGTTTAATTCACGTTATGTTTTATTTCTAGAAGGAAACGGATCAAATTAATGAGTTGAAGGTAGCCCAGAGTGAGTGTTCATTGTTCAATGCCTAATAAGTCCTAAATCTTTTTATTTGAGAAATTAGATTAATATCAAAATTTGACACTTTCTGTGGTCATATACGACAGATTAATTGCTTAGAAAAAAGTATTAGAAAAATTGGACTATATGTGTTTCAGCTCAAACCAACCAGACCCAATTTGGCATGTACCAGTTACCAAAGGTTATTTGTTTTTTGACATGTTTACACAAACCATCCATTTTTCCACCTCCTCTCTCAAGCTTAAACTATGAAACAAAATTGGCTTCAAACTAGAATCTACTCAAGAAGCATGCACCTGAATTATAGGGTGACCAATTTTTGGCTATGAAGTTCTTAAAATGAATGCTAGCAACCTGCCTAACAGCCATGTCACAATTTCCATCTACAATGATCTGCAGCAGCCTCAACAAATGCTGAGGAGTATGCTGATACTGAAAATAAAACAATTTCCAAATTAATACAGAATACAATTCACAACAAAGAAGGAAACTAAAATTAATTCGATCAAATTCTGTCACATTCAGTTCAACTGAAACATCGGTTCAAAAACATTTAACTTTGTGGAACGTAGCTTAAGATCAACTCAACAAAATCTAACTGTGATAGTCAATTAACAAACACAGCGAGGTAGATTATACCATTACAAAATCAAAAATGTCAAACCAACAAACAGTTATATATAATCATCCCAATCAACATAATGGGATAAAAAATCAATATCATTGGAATTAAATTGAACTGTATGATAAGAGAAATACACGATTTAGGCTGTCTTCAGCAGCTTTCCGTTCAGCAGGATTGGGGCTAAGTGCTGCTTGTAGAACAACAGCAAGGCTGGCAAGATCCATGATTTATGTTCTCGCGATTGCAGAAATTAAACCTTGAAGAACAATAATCAAAGTGGTGACACAGATTTTATGGGCATAATAAGGTTTATGAAATTGCAAGCAGATTCTTGTTATGGTTGTTTTACTGCCCGTTGACCGCCACAGGCCCAGGGTTGTAAACTCGTAATACTTTGCGAAGGGGACTGGCGCGGTGGCACGCACAAATATACTTTAAAGAATTTTGGTTATTTTATTATTTACTTATTTAATATTTAAATATTTGTAAGTCCTAATATTTGTCATATGTTAATAAATATTTATTATTAATATAGTTAATAATATTAAAAGATAACAGCATTCTACTTGTGTAATGCTGCAGTGGTAAATAGTTTTTGTTTTATAATATGTTAATTTTAAGAATATAATGATATGTTATTTACGCGCTTCAATATTATAAAAAAGTATTCTTCAGTAATATGTCCGTTTTTTTAAAATTTTCTTTAAATTGAATCAATTATTTTATTAATTTTAAAAATAAGTTCTAAAAGACATTAAAATAAGAAAAAAAAAGTTAACATTTATGAAATGAGGAGAGAAAAATTAATAAGATTTTAAAAATTATGTTAATGTAGGTGGATAATTTTGTTTGTATGAGAGAGTGTGTTAGTGGGAGCAGGGGTGGACCCATGTGTATCCCGGTGGTGGCAAGGGACACCAACCAATTTTATCCGCGTAGTGTAAATTTCGATTTTTCGTAGTGTAAATTCCGATTTTTTCGAGGCAGTGCTACCACCTATTCAATGGTGTCACCACCCATTTGAAATCCTGAGTCCGCCATTGAGTGGGAAAGTATATTTTAAATGAATAAAAAGTTAAAGAAAATTAGGAGAGAGTGTAAAATGGTTAAAGATTGAGTGAATAAGATTAATTTATATAGAATAAAAGGTCAAGATTTTGTTATGATTGAATTTTAAGAACTCTTAAAATTAAGGAAGAGAGAAAATATTAAATAGTTTATATATTAATATAGATATAGATTTTTTTATACAAATTAAAAAAATATTAGGTCAAGCTTGTGGGTTTTTTTTTTTTTTTTGTAATCAACCATTATAAATGTGTGTATGTATAAGGTATAATGTGCTTATGTTTTAAATATATAAACGTCAAAAAGTTATTTTTTGAATGGTTACACGTAGGGGTGTTTTTCGGATATATTCATCGGGTTTCGGGTCGGGTAGAACGGGTATTTTGGTATAGATAATCTAACAAATAACCGAACCATTCTATATTACAGGTATCGGTTCCGGTTAGAATACGGGTCGGGTCGGTTAATTTCGGGTATACCCGTTTAGGGGCCTTTTTTGTTAGTTTTTTTTTTGCCAAGTATTTAAATGATATTTTTGTATAGCATTCTTTTATTACATTTTTGGGCCAAACATTCATAATAATAAACAAGTTTCAAAACAAAATGTATATATATTCTATACTCTTCCTCGATGAACTAATGATATAGTTTTCCCAGCAAAGACGAAAAGAAAATGACTATATATTTCCTCTCGAAATTGAAGGACGTTGAAGCCGGTCCTAAAACAAGCGATGAATAGCGAAGTTGTGTTCGTGTTCGTGTTCGGTAGGAGAAATTGTACAATGTGAGTCGCAATATGTACTAGTCAAAGCAGCAAATCAGTTTTTTAAAAATTAAATTCGGGTATTTCGGGTATACCCGAACCGATTTTTTGTCAACCGATACCAGAACCGAATTACATACGGGTTAACCAAATAACCGAAAATAGGTACCCGATAACCGAACTACCCGAACCATCAACGGGTCGGTCGTTTTTCCGAGTTTCGGCTTTTTGCAACAGGCCTAGTTACACTTACACATACACTATTTTCTAACTATTTATGTTTTACATTTTGTTAGTATCATCTGGTTGATATAAATGTTACGTTTGAAGCATGGTCATTGTCCTAAAATTTCTTTGAAAATGATTTTGTTAGGACCGAAAATTGAATCATAGTTGATGTTATACGGCTGATTGAAAATAAACATTGATTGGTTCGGTTTTAGATAAGGCAATCTTCGACTTGTTTAAGCATATCAGTGTAGTTGGTAAACCACAGTTGTAGTTAGGCCATAGATTTAATGTGGGCCAAAGGCGTTAATTATTGGGCCTTACTGTAACAAAAACCCAAAATCTCAACAAAGTTGTGTTTGTATGGTGGTTCTAAAAAACTCGTCATGGCTCGGTCAAGACTTGAGGTTTGATCATGCTATCACGAAATGGTCTAAGGTTTGGGCGTAAGGCATGACCTATGCTAAGGTCCAGCTTGACATACATTTACTTGTTATAAGCCATGTTTTTTGAGATGTGTTAGAGGTAGTAAGCCATATGATCCGAATATATAGTTATTTAGTTATAAGAATGGTTGAAAATACAACAAAAACAAAGAAAAAAATTGATGAACTACGTTATAAACCTATAATTATGTGTTTTTTATATTTGTTTGTATAATTTTATATACAAAATTGTCGCCTTAAATTACGCCTTGTGAAACGCCGAGACCTTGTCATGGCTTTCAAGGCTTGAGACTTGACCTTCCCGCCATGCTACGTCTCACGTTATTAGAATCTTGTGTATGATTATATTTTATATCCATGGCCATGTATTTTACATTTTCAATATATAGCATATTTCACAGGTTTCAAGTAAGCATATCTCACTGTCTACACCTCTAAAAGCTGCAAATCAAATGTGAGAAGATACAACGCGGGGAAGTCGGATGTATAAAACGCCATGCATTTATATTAGAAGTTCTGTACATTATCTTTATACAAGTTTTACATCAGAGTAATTAGTAATCTCAGTCCCATGATCCATTATAAAACCATGTCTCATATCTGGTCTCACCCCATCAAGTATCCCATTACTAAATAACCATCGGGTTCGCGAGTATATCCGTGGGTATCGCGTGTCCCAGTTAACTAACGATCTTAGTCTATTAAAATTCACCAATAAATATTTTCGTTTGATAAAACTTGACCTTAATCACATCAAAACAATGAGTTGTGTTTTTTTTATAATTTTTATCTATAACAAAATTAACAAGTTAAAAATTTAGCAAGTGTTACGTAAGTATAATAATCCACATACAAGTTTAAAATATCTAAAAATCAATAAGCAAAATCAAATAATTACATAAATAGTAAAAGAAAAATGATTTATCATTCTACTTCATCCTCCTACTTAGTACAAGATGACATATGAAGTCCACTAATTCTTTCTCCTTGCCTACTTTATTGATTTTAACACTTGTATTAATCTTGTAAATAGGAGAATATATCACCTCTCAGGATCGGGTATTTGTCATCCATACATCAGAGTCATATTAGTTTTTTTTAATCGTTTTCATTTGTATATATCAATGAAACTTCTATAATGGTAATTCTTTCATCCCTCCACCTCACTACCATTCTCGGTTTAAAAAAAAGAAAGAGAGAGAGACACATCACACATGGGATACATGTTTTGTCAACATTATCATGCTTCCGGGACTTCTTTTTTTTGCGGAATATAAGAGAGAACGGGTGTTGTTCCGTTCCATTCCATATCGCCGTCTCAACCTCGTTCATCCTGCTCCATGATCTCATATACCATCCACCCTAAGGCAATACGTTGTGGTATACCCACCCCCTCTAGTGGGTCCAGGTGTTCCATCGGGTAGCAAAGGGAGCACAAAAACACATATCTTTTTCCTTCACTTTTTCTCTCTTATCAGGTCTCAACAAGTTAACATGATATCACTCGGGCGTCCACCTCATTTCTTTCTATTCTTTTCTCCTCTGTATTAAATTTATAAATACAAAATTAAGAAAATAGGGGGAAAGAGTATAATTTTAATTGCATGAAGGGAAAAAAGCGATATAACATTGATAAGATAGGTATAAGTCCATGCAGGGGCGGACCCAAAGCCAAGCCGGTGGTGGCACGGGACACCAGTCAATTTTGTCCGCGTAGTGTAAATTTCGTTCTCGCGTAGTGTAAATTCCGATTTTTTCGAGGCGGTGCTACCACCCATTTCAAATCCTAGGCCAGGTGCTACCATTTTAAATTATGGGTCCGCCCCTGAGTCCATGCTTCTAAAAAGCTCGTCTTGGTTTCATTATGGCTCCGCCAATGCTTGACTATGCCGCCATGACATGGTCCAAGGCCTGGGAGTAAGGCTTGACTTACGCTAAGGCTCGGTTTGGCGTGCCTTTACCCGTTATAATACATGGGTTTAGGTGTGTTGAACGTACTGAGCTATTATAAGTCGAATATATATAGTTATTCAATCTTTATAATTATAAAGATGGTTAGTTATACAAAAAACAAAGAAAAATATTGATGAACTGCGTTAAAAACCTATAATTATGTGTTTTTTTCATTTTTGTTTGTATAATTTTATAAACATAGTTATAATTTATATACAAAATTATCGCCTTAAGTCATGCCTTATGAAACGCCATGACCTCGTCATGGTTTTCAAGGCTTAAAGCTTAACCATACCACCACGTCACGTCTTACGCTATTTAGAACCTTGGGTATAACAAAGTACCTCATAAATATCTCCTAAGTCCTAACAATACTACCGCCTTGTTCTCGAGTTATTTTAATGAGGTGAAGGAAATGATTGATAAGGAATAAATGAGGAAATTGTGTTCTTAAGATTTTTTTAAGAAGGGAAGGAAATAGTTGGGAGGGATTAGAATGGACAATTTTACCTGTTTTTTTTTTTGTTAAATATTTTCTCACTTTTGAGATATTTGAGAGGGGAAGTATTTTAATCATTCCATTTTCTTTTCTTCCCTTCTTATCCTTTCCTTTTCTTCGTTTAAAAACTCTAGAAAAAAGCGTACATGTTACTATGTTAGTAATTAAATATATAACCAATAATGAGAGGACATCCGTTCCGTATCCACCTGTAACCTAATTTAATTATTTGGGGCCAAATTAGGTTTTCTCTATTGGCGGGAAATCGAAATCCATCCAAATGAAAATCAAAGACTGGCAGTACCTACGCTAAAAGCTGAATATGCAGAAATACAATCCCTAATTGGAGCGGCTTCTGCAATCACAGCCAGCTCAACTTGTTCTTTCAAGCAACCAGAAGCAATGCAATCGAAGATAAATTCATTCTTCAAACCTTTTTCTTCTTCGGCATCACAAAAGCAAGCTATTAATCTGCATCTTCCCCTTGTGGAGGATCCGTCTGAGGAGGAAGAAGACTTCACCAGAGAACCAGAAATTCCCATTATATACACGCGACGAGCTCCAAGAACAGATAGGTGTGTGCCTTATTCAATTATTTCATCCAGACAATTTCACATTTGAATAGATTGTGTTACGCGCATGGTTTTTATAGTTCCTTTCAATTTTACACTGATTTAGACTGTGTTACGAATTGTATACCGACATATTTATTGTCTGTAGCAATTTTTGTGGCGGATTCAGGTTCGTTATTACTACTCATTACCTACGACAATTTGTTATGGAGTAGGCGTGTGAGAAATTTGAATATCAACCGATCCACTTTATAACTTCAAAAACAGTTTCTTTCCCATTGTGTAGTAATGATTGATATCCAATTAAAGTGAGCTGTATGAAAGTTTAAATAGATGTTATCTTGTAGATAGAAAGCAAAAGGAGTATATGTTAAATTATAGTATGGTTTTGGCTTTGCAGGGAGGATGATGGTGTACTTAAAGGAAATGATCCGAAACAACGTGGTTTTGGAGAACAGTTGGTGGTAGCTAATTTCAAGAAGGGTATAAACAAGAAAAGAAAGTATGCACAGTTTCATCTTGATTTGGGTCAATCTGATTTTATGTTCCGTACTTGTAAAACTTGTGGATTCAAGTTTGTTCCTGGAGATGAAGACGACGCGGAGCTTCACAAAGAATTTCACAAGAATTACACTCATGGTATTGGACTGAAGGTACATATTTATGTCTTTGATTTGTTTCAGTAAACAAGGTTTGTGGATCCTACATACGAAGAACAAAGAATGGACAGAACTACATATAGAACTGAATTACTTACTAATTTTTTGAATGTTGCTTTTACTTATTCATTATTCATGGATCTTGTACTTAAGGGTTGGCGTAGTGAAAGAGTTATCGATTTGGATTCGTTAGATAATGGTCGTGTCATTTTGGTACTAAATGATGATCCTCCTGCTCATATTAAAAAGGTACAATGGACATTTTTTAAATGATGAAATTTTGCTTTATATTAGAATAAGATTATCGAGGATCTTTGTTCAGGCTGCTCCTAAAAGAGCTTTTTATATCAGGTTGAGGAGGTTATTAAGATGATGGAGATGGAGCTTGGTGATGGATGGATTTTCCATAAACACTGTAAGGTGGTTATTTCAACAATTTTCTTTAATATTTTTCTGATTTGATATGTTGATTTTTCTTTCACACAGATTGTTCCATAATATAACCAATCCTCCAGTTTTCATGCAGGCAAATAAATGTCATATTCTGCTTGCATTGTTTTGGGTTATCCTCATGCTATTCCTTAGATTGATTATTATTATTATTTAGCACCAATGCACCATAGTAAATGGTTTCTAATTGTAAACTAAGAAAAACCAATCACTATACGAAAGACCCTATGTACCTAAATTCAAGAAAGCTTGACCTTTTTCTGTTTTCAAATTTGTAGGTTTATCTTTTTATTTCCTCCCATAGGGTTGCTGGCTGTCTTGTTGCAGAGTCGATTAAAAAGGCATACCCGTTGATTTCAAACTCAGATGAAAGACCTGATTTAACTACCACCAAGGAGGGAAAGTTGACCTCAACCACCCTCCAATTTGGTAGCCTTAGTTTCCGAAGAGAAGTAGTGAAAAAAAACTTGTCAACTAAAAGTGAAACAAAATCAGAAGATGCCCTTCTTGGAGCCATCATCTGTGAAAAAGATGCAGTGCCTGCTGTATGTGGCATCCGTGCAATATGGGTTACACCTTCCAACAGAAGAAAACATATTGCCACTCATTTACTTGAGGCCACACGGTAGCTTTTCACCTCTTCCCCTCCAAAGAAGGTGGTAAAATGGGCGGGTTAGGCAGGTTGGTTAAAGGGGGTCAATATGGGTACTTTAGTACTTAACGAAACGGGCCAGGTTGTGTTGGCTGGGAGACTTTTTGTTCAAAGTTTTGAACTTCTTATATACAGTTAATGTTATAAGAAGTCAGATATGATTACATAAATTATATTATTTTCATAACTCTTATTTTTAGTTAAAAGAATTTATGCATTAAAATTACATTTTTAGCAACTTCCTTTTTTTGACCTGTTTAACCTGTTTCCCTTCTAGCAATTTTTTTAGTTTACCAATTGACCTATGAGACAATTATAAGTAAATGACCAGTTGACCACCTCTAGTATCTTTCAGTTTCTGTATGATTAAAGTTCTAAACTTTTTACATGATTGCAGGAAAAGTTTCTGCTCGGGTTTGATCCTTGAGCATTCCCAGTTAGCATTCTCTCAACCAACCAATGCAGGGAAGTTACTAGCAACTAATTACACCAACACTAAATCTTTCTTGGTCTACACAACAAATTCTTTGTAAGCCATTGAGCTCCCAAATCTTGAATTCATTACTTGCACATTATATCAAGGAACAATCTTTTTTAGTCAGACTTTATGGATGATGTGATGTTTATTTAAAAAAACACTTGGGAATCTTAAAGATGCCTAATATGGCTATGACACAACATTGGAATATCTTTAAATATATGCATCAGGGTTTTTGATAAGGTAGGCTTCCACAACCTTGTAAAGCCCTAAAACCTTTTCTTTGCCTGCCTTTAGTTCTTCCTCCTTGATTTCAAAATCACCATGTGTGTATATAGTTGTGGTCATCTTGGAGATGGTGCCACCGTCAGGTGAAGCCTCAAATTTAATATCATAGGATACCTTTTCAACCTTGTCTGATATGCCATTTCCTTCAATCAGAGTGTACTTGTATGTGAATGTCTTCTCATCAACTTCATCTATCTGATGCTTCACTGAACCTGAATACAAGAACTGAATCAAACAAGCGAGCACACATTGGAACATAGTATTTGAGTTAGAAATGATAATTTCGACCTGTTTACTGATTATTGAATCAACTTGGGTTATGTTTAATCGCAAACATGTCAAATCAAAACAGTTAGCCAAAAGGGGGACGACAAAAACAGGCAGAGAGTTGCCTGAAGTATGTTTCTTAACACATACTATCTCTAGTTGATTGGATTAATCTCTCTCTCTCTCTCTCACACACATAGAGAGTATTAACAAAAAAATGTTTGTGCGTCACTCAACCCGATATGATGCCCATATTAATATATGACTTGTTTCAACTTGAAATCTTGTCTGAACGGGCTATTTTGTCACCTCTAATGAGTTCATAATGTACTAAACATAATTATACCTCCGGCAAAGTTAATCTGCTTAATGCTTCCGGTCCCACCATCACCTTTGATAATCTCGATGCTTTTGATAGCATCGGGCAAGAGCTTTGGCATCAAATTGTGTGAGTCAATGATCGAGGCCTTGAAAATTCTTGCTGGGAGGACCGGGGATGTGTGCTCATCGGTATAGGTGAAGACACCCATGATTTTCAAGGCTAAAAAGATGGTTTATTTGGTAAATTTAGGAGTGTTTTATGTTATAGAGAGGGAAGTTTGATGTGGGTTGTATTTGTAGGGTGAAACTGTGCCACTGTGGAAATTGGTTGGTTAGTTTTTGAAATAGGTAGAGCTTTTTAAGGTTGTATTTGGTGCAACCGTAATTGTACCATGTATACTAAAGGTCTTTTGGGGTACACATTCTCATTCTTGTCTACTTCTGAAATGAGTTTTGAGCACAAGGAATTACTTGAATCAAACAAAATTAAGAATCAGTCTTTGATTCTTGCTTGTTCAATAACGTTATTTTTTTCAGATGCATATATGTTTTATTAACTACACCTGTATTTGTAATGCAGATCACTTTAGGCTAAGATGATGAATTGATGATCAGGTAGTAGTAACGTTGATCCTGGGAATATTTCTTCTTTTTAGTTAGTAGTAACCGATGCATCTTTCGGTAGCTATAAATGTATATATTTATAGTAGCTTAAAGAGTTCTAATAGATAGCCAAAAATAATTAAGAAATTAAAATAAAAAATGACCATAAGTATTAAATAAACTTAGGTAATGTTACATTCACAATTTAGATATCGAAATAACTAAACTACCCTTTGTTTAAGTGGATTATAAGAATAATATTAAGAACTACTTATACTTTATAATTATATCCGATACAATTAGTTAATAGTTTTCAAATGTATAATTTTTCACCACTATAGAAAGCTATAAAATGAAGGATTTTCATGAAAAATCGTATAAAATTTAGTATTTCGATCTAAAAAAATATATTTTATTTAAAAAACAAAAAAAGAAAACTCTTTATCATTTGTCTCGGTATAACTTGCAATTCGTGTTCCCTAACCCGAATGCTATTAGGGTCACATCATTTTCTACTAATTTTCAACCCAAAAACTAGTATAGCTTAACCCAATCTTATCTCACTTTTTTTAAATTATTTTAATATAAGAGAGAGAGAGAGAAGAAAGCTTGAATTACAGGTGTTCATGGCTCACACGAGAAGCTCGAAGCTCAACCCGAAGGCCATACGGAAGGCCTAAGACTATGAGAGAATGGCCGTATGGGGACATTATGAGAGGTGAGCACCTCATTGTCTTGGCATGTTTCCTCACCACCACTGCGTTGTGGTGGGTACCTGGGTGGGACATCACGCAAGGGCAGCTGCGTTGTACTAGGAATTTGTTTTTTTTTTGGTCGACTGGTTGAGTAATAAATGAGCACCACATTTTGATGTAGAGATTGACCACACCATCATCGAGTGATAAGTAAAAAACTGACATAACAATTTGATGAGAGTGACCACTCCCCAATTTATACTCTAATCAACTAAACAGAAAAAAAAAGGGAAAGAAAACAACCCGTAGACACCATATCACAAGTAAATGGCTAAAAGCTCACCCAACAAACAACATACAAAATTAGAAAATGTTCAACAACTCTATCCACCACACTCTCTTCCTAAACTGTCAGCTGCCTGCTGCTGTTCAATCACAAAAAAAAACTAGTGTACAAACTCCCTTCAAATATTCACAACCTTTCTGCTCCTGTTCTACTCCAATCAACACTCACAAGCTTCCTGCAGCACCAAGTGTACAAAATTGTCAACCTCTAATGCATGAAATACAAATTCTTTATCGCATAAATAATCGTGTTGGATTTGACAAAATTTCTGCTCGATCTATTATGTTGTTATAAAGTTGGAGCGAAAGACGTGCATTTTGGGGGTAACAGGACATGTTTGTTTGTCTCTCTTTTTGAACAATCAAAGAACTCCAAGAATTGAACAAAAAGGAGAAAAAAACAAGAGACAAAAAGTCGTTTTACGTACTAGAAAGTGCCTATATTTTGTCATGTTTTTTCCAGGCTAAAATTAACCAGAGTAGAATTGCCAATTATATTAGACAAAATAGATCAAATGATCAGTGTTTCCAAAGTTTTTTCAGTCACATACTTGAATTCAAAGAGAATGTTGATAGTTTCAACTGTTATTGATGAAATTGACCTGCTTCCCCATTCTCATTGTATATAAATTAATATAATGAATGGGTTAGTTCGGTTTATGTTTAATCTCTAGAAGGTCAAATGGGTAAAATAAAGAAATATAGTTCTAAAGAAAGAGTCGGTCGGGTTCAACAGTTGAAACTTGAAAAGATGCACAAAGTGCAAGTCTAATGCATTAAATCTCAAAAATCATTTTAATAAAAAAAACTTATACTATTATTTAAATAAATATAATTCTAGTAGCCATATTTGTTGACACACAAATTGTTAATAAAAAAAATTATACACATAGGACAAAAAAAGGTTTCAGCAAAACCCAACCACCTGTTCTGCAACCTCTAGTTAGGAGAAATTGATGTGATCTTTACTGGTCTGAAAAAGTTAAATGTGGAATAAAAAGACATACCGGTTAATGTTCAAATATTCAGTTCTGAAGGGGAGATCCTGGCTCAGAACCATATACAGATGAAAACGACATTGTGTCTTCTTTGGGTATGGCCACAAAGTTAAGCGGCGCGGTGATTAACCGCCTCATTTCCTTAGGGTACCCATTTTGGCGTCCCGAGTATGAACGGGGAGTCATTGGCTCCATGTTTGGACTCCCAGCTGAGCTTCTACGAGGTGTCGGGGTCATCGATCCGTTACCATTCCCACGGTACCCATTACTCGTCATCCTAAAACTACTGGCTCTCCTTGGGCTAGGCTTTGACCCATAAATGGATTCTCTTTCCGTAAGTAGTAAATCCTGAAGCTTCTTTTGATCCTGTGAAAAAGAACAAATGGGCATTAATACTTCTCTTTTTCTCAAGCAGGTCGAATGGGTAAAATAGAAGGCAATAGTTACAAGGGGAAACAGGTCAAATAGGTGGTAAACGTGTTGAACTTCTCCCAAAATCTATTCTTAGTGCATACAACCTCCTATATCGTTAAATTCAAAAAGTCAGATTATTGTCATAATTTTGTTTTTGTGGTCATAGTTAATATATCAATTATTTAAAAAAAAATTTATGTGAACAAAAAGTGTTACGGCTCAACTCATACTAAAGTGGCCTGTTCTGACCCATGACCCAACAGTCCAGAAAGACAACGCAACAAATTACCCTGAATCGCTTCTTTTCCTCTTCCTTTTGTAGCCTCGTTAGTTTATATTCCTCCAAAATCGTCACCAAACGCACCTAAAATGTTTCATAACAAACAGAAAAGGGATATGAGTGAGATCAATTGTCTTACATATTAGATATGAATGAAACAGAAACAAGATTTTAGGGGAAATAATGCAGAAATTCTAACCCCATCATAAAGAAACAATTTCTTTTTGTCATCTTCCCATGCAATTGTCTTACATATTAGATTGTCAACCATTGCTGCAATTCAGTAGTTAAATAAAGGATTACTGAAGCTCATAAAATGGATGATAAATGACAGGTAAACAATGAAGAACATACATACCTGGAATCTTGTTAACAGCAATTCGAGCCCGTTCAGCACGTTTTAAACTAAGATGAGCTCCTCTTCCAGCACTATACCGATTTTGATCCTAAGAATCAATAAAAAAAGCAGAGGCTCAAAAGCTAGAAGCTATAGCTTTAAAGAGAAATATTCCATATGGGTTCAGGGTTCTTGTGTTAGTAATCTAACAAACATGTAGTTGTTAATCAAAATCAGATCAGTGATGATAAAACAGGAAACTAGAGATAATTTTGGTGTTTTTGCTGTTTGAAGTAGTGACAATCAATCAATCAGATTAAATACTCGTTGAGTGTCTAAAAAACTTAGGTCTCAGGCACTAAACTGTTTTCAGTTCTTTAAAACTATACATCTATACTAGCTAAAAGACAAAGCCAGGGATGTCAGATACCATAGTTTATCCAAATAAATAAAGGAATAAAATATTACAAGGTTGTAATCTTCAAGCCAATTTTCCTCTTCACATGCGGATAGCCATCGTTCTATTCTATCCATTATTTCTTTTCGACTCAAAGCTTCAGATTTTACTTTACTGATTTGTGCTTCAATATTTGCCAAAAGTTCACTAGGATCCACCAGACCTACAAAATACAAACACAAAGTACAAAACACCATATGTCATCTCCAACAACTAATTATTACAGGTGGTAGAAATGGGTGGGTGAGTGGGTTGGGTAATGGGTCAAAACAGGTAATTTTGAATGGGTCAGGTGGGTGCCCGAAATATTTTTTTCCTAATCTTTTAGATTTTTACAAGCAATTAATGTGTTGAATTTGATTAAAAAAATTACCTTGTTACAAGAATAATACAATTTTTTAGGAATAAATTAATTTAGGAATATGCATTAAAATTTAAAAATACAATTTTAGCATATTTTAACCAGGTCAAGCTCTTTGACCCATATACTAATAAGATAAACTGTGTGAATTGATCAATTGGACCTCTACGATTTAGAAGTCAATGAGACGTCGCTTACCAGAATCTATCATTGCATTAGATTTATCAATTGCTGTGCTTGGATCAGGCTCGATATGAGTCTTTAAACATATGTCTTCCAACTCAGACCTCCTCTTCATGACTAGTTCTTTCATTCGACTTGCTTTTAGTTTACTGAGCCTCTCAACTTCTTGTGAAGCCTGCCAACATTAATATTATTATTTATTTAGAATTAAAAAACAAAAAATAATTGGAAGAAAAAGACCCAAACAGGTTATAACCTGTTGAATAATCTCCAACGAAAGAGCTGCTGGTTCCACGATTTCAGCTTCTGATAATCTAATAACCGATGTAATTCTTGAGAAGTAACTCTTTTCTTCCCTTGTGGAATCCATTATATGCCAAAGTTCAAATAACGATGCAGCAATATCTTTTAACTGCATTCCATAAAGAAAAATACTTGATTTTTAATATCTGCAAGGTGACGTATGATGTTTAATTTAGAGTTTACCTTCTGAAACCGCACTTTTTTCTCTGTATTCAACTTAAGAATGGCGTTCTCTAGACCTTCCAATGTGCTATCACTTATATTTGTTGCTTGTTCTAGGCTCGTGCCTTGCAAGCTTGGGTGCACATCACTAATGGTTTTGCCAAAATCCAACCCAAGAACACTACATATGGAATGCACCTCACTCACATGGGCCAAAACTTTATGGAGTCGTTCTGACTGCAAATGAAAAGAATCAACACACAAATTTTCATACTGATTTCTGTTAAAAAACATTATAGCTTTATGTTTTTTTTTAATTTTTATATCATTGTAATACCTTTTCTTTTTGAAGCGTACGAAGAAGAGATTGGTATTCTCCGAGTTTTCTGAGAGACAGGTCTTGTTCTTCCAGATTCAATGAATCTGCAAATGTACTAAATCCTGAAATTTCACCATTTATTTTTTCGATTTGCCCCTTTATATCTGCAAACTGTTTGATTCTTTCCTCTTTCTTTACTTTTAAATCTTCTACCAATGGTGTGACCATTGCAAGTTGAGCCTTCAATGATGATGATTTATTATCTGTGTTTAGCTGTATAATTCAGAAGAGAAAACACACAAAGCAGAGTTATATGACATAAATACTGTGTAATATTAATTAAACTTAAACCATCATCATTTATACACTCCCCCTGGCCCGTATCAGCATTCACTCTTGGTGAATCTCAGAACATTCTTAATTGCAGTACACTTTTACAGATTAATGTCATTTGACAGTTTCTTTCTGAACTGAAAGATACTTAAGGAGTTTTGATGTTATAACTTAGTTGTTTGACTATTAAAAGTCAAAAGTTAACTCTAGTATAAAATGAAATGAGGTCAATTAATCCATGTACCGATCAAAACCCAAAAATAAATGCATTTGAAGAAAGACTTAAGAAAGTAAAAGCTAAAAATTCAAAATCAAGCTGTGTAGACAACCCCATGGACATTTAAATAATTGAAGCAAACAATTAATTTCTCATTTCCAAAAAGATATAAGTTTGATTGACTTACCTTTTTAACCATCTTTACTTGGAAAAAACAAAACCATGCACTTGCAAAACATGATCATTTTCCCAATTTTTTGTGGGGTAGGTTTTTGTTACAATGATTATGAATGTTCATATTTTGCAAATTTACATGTTTTGTTGTGATTTTTTCAACTGCTGTGGTGGTTTTGACACTAAAGGCAACTCAATTATGTTTTCTTGCTATAAAGCCTGTAGTTTCTACATGTTTCTCTAAAAGTTTTATGAATCATAACAATCTTGAAGCCGAGTATATACATTCCACTTGACTTTCAAAGTCAAGTACATCTATAATTAGAAAGAGACAGAATATTAAAGTTGAGGAGTGGGTGAAGGATTAATAAAGGCAACACAAACATGATTAAGATTAGGTAAAGATAATATTAAAGTTGACAGTCATGGCTTCAATAATTTAGACCATTTGTTTACCGAAAAATGAGTGTTAAGATCACCAAGAGAGGCAATGAGAGTGGCGAGTTCAGCTTCTTTGGCTGCAACCGCCTGGTGAAGGCGGGCTTTGGTGGTTGCAGCCTCATCAACCTTCCTTCTGTAGACTTCTAAGCACTCTCTCTCTAATTCCATTAACATTTTGTCTTTCTCTGCTTCGTTTTCACCTATGTCCATCCATATTTGCTGCCACATTTGGCACAATCCGAAAAGTAACATAAAAAGCACATTATCATCATTATAATAATTACAAATAATAATATAGAAGAATCTTGAGTACAAGTTGGTAAAATCCAACAAAAACATAATAAAATTTCTAAACTCATATATAATTCCATATTCTTTAGTATATGATTCCATGACCCAGTCTAAATTGCTGTGGAGGAAAAAGGAAAATGAATTTATTTGTAGTTTATACCAATTGAGTTTTCCGAATTCTAATCGAGTTAGAAGCGCAGGAAGCATGTCAACTTAATGGACAGCAGAATAATATAAAATTCAAGAAATTGAAATCGAAAACCATAATAACATTTTGTGACTTGCATTAATTTCAGGGAACAGGTAATAGGCCCTCGATTTCATGACATATATTCCAAATTTGCAACAATTTTTACACCATATTTACTTCCACTGATTTTGAGGGAAGATTTTGTTTTATAAACTTGAAATAGTCATCAAATTTGGAAAAATACATATAATTGTTGTGTTTTGAAACGAAACCCATGACAAAGAACAAGTCAAAAGAAACAAATTTACAGTTAATTCTTGAGTGAAACAAAGAAAATTCGAAAGAGTGGGTAAAAAGGACTGTGTTTGAAAGACAAAAAATTACCTGAAGTTCCCGAAGCAAAGTATTGCAAGTAGTGGCCGTACGGAGACTAGAAGGACTCCCTGCCAACATTGCTCTTTAATCACCCTTTTACCCCACTTTCTGCCTCAAAAGAACAGCCTTTTGATGAAGATAAACACCAAGAAGATGTGTTTCGGTCTTTTTCTTCAATTCAAAAGGTAACCCATTACTAATATCAAAAGAATATTTTGTGTGTCTTTTTCCATCTTTCTTGCTTGTTCTCTTCACCAACAACAAACCAGAAAACCCTTTAGAATTCAACTTCAAACAACAACAAATACACCACCAGCAACAAGATCTGAAGCTACCTTCAACAAACTCCACTATCTTGCTTTTGCTTCACAATTTGATCTTGAAACGGTGAAAACAAGAAAAATATAAACCCAAAATAGATCTGTTGGAAGCTTACTAAAACAGAAGGCAAACCCAAGCAGAGATAAGAGCAAAAGAATTAGGTACTGGTGAAGAGGACAAACAAACCAAATGGACCACCAAAGAAAGCCCTTTTTCAAGAACCAGAAGAAAGAGTGGATTAAGCTACAATGCGCACTAGACGGATCTGCGCACGTTAATACAAGATTTCTTTACTAAATCCTCCCTCTATTAAAGATGGGTCCTTTTCTTCTCTCTCTCTATATGAAGGAATTAAAAAAAACCTATAAATTTTGTTCCATTAACGCTTCAACAGCAGAGAAAGGATATATCATAAAGTTGCATTATTATTCTTCATTTTTATTTTTCACTTTTTGTACGTATATCAGTTTTGTTATTAAAATATGAAATGGGTAAGGAAATAAATATCGACGTTTAGCTGAATTAGGGGTGGTGGGGGTTTGTGATCATCGCAGTGGGTGGCGCGTGGGACATACGATTAGGGAGATAGTGGGAAGTGGGTGTCACCGGCGGGAAAGAGGGTGTGGTGGTGAGTCCAAGGTGTAGGGTCTTTGAGCAAAGAGCCAGCAATGAAGTAGCTGTGCAAGTAGTCTTTAATCTTTTGAATATTATAAGGGGGTGTTTGGTTGGAAGGAATTTGTGGGAATTGGAATCCAATTTCAACAAATTCATGTGTTTGGTTGGAAAGTTTGGAAGGAATTGGAATTGG
>JAUEJL010063064.1:0-17996 GCA_032274825.1 Drosophyllum lusitanicum | reverse complement strand
CGTCTAGGTGCATATATGCACCGTGCACGTGTGCATCTCGTGCATATATGCACATGCACATGTACACCTAGATGCATCTGTGCACGTGCAACTCAAAGCTGGTTTAGTCAAACTCATTACTAGGGTTGTAAAGGAACCGAACGAATACGAACGGAGGTTGTTAGTGTTCGTTCGTGAAACTTTAGCCGAACAAATAAACGAACATGAATGGATAAACGAACGGATTTGTGTGTTAGTGTTCGTTCGTAAAACTTTAGCCAAACAAATAAACGAACATGAACGAACATTTGTGTTCGATTGTTTAAAAGATTGGTTTATTCGTGTACATTTTTGTTCGTTTTTTAAATGATTAACAAATGTAAACGAATGAACACACGCTAAAATACAAATCCAAGATTATTAAACGAACAAATAACCGAACGTTTACGAACATAAATGAACGAACGAGAGCTCTATTCGTGTTCGTTCGTTTAATTAAACGAACCAAAAATCTTGTTCATGTTCATTCGTTTATTAAGCAGATGAACATAAATCAACTTCCCGTCGAATAATTTCACGAACGGTTTATAAACGTTTTGTTCGTTTATAGCCCTACTCATTGCCAACTCAAAAAAATCTAACAAAAAGGATTTGAGGCTATAAGTACTTAATATATAACTTTAAAAAATCCAAGAAAAATGTAAATGATTGTGATTAATAAATAGAGAAGAAAGTATAGGAAAAAAAATAAATACAAAAAAAATCTTATGATCTATAATAAAGTAAAAAAAAAGTTAAAGTGAGGTAATTAATTATCACAAAAACAAGTAAAAAAAAAAAAAACCGCTGTAGTTAAAATAAAAAAAATCACAAAGTTTAAAAAAGCTTTTGTTTAGTCATTGACGTAATGAAATCGTGCGCCGTAATTAATTTTGATAATTACAATTATGTCATTTCTTATTAAATTTAATTAATTAAGACAACATAATAATTGATTGATCAACATTGGTTCTCGTAATAAAAACGGTTTTTAAATGAACTTTTGCCTATGTGTGTGTATATATATATATATATATATATTATTCATATATGAGATGTGTTCAATAAAATCCATGTAAAAAACATAGTTCTAAAATTTTAATATTTAATATACAATAACATGTGATTTGTAAAAGCATCAACATGTGAATTACGAAAAATTACGAAAATACCACTCCGCCCAATTTTTTAAAATGTAATCTAAATCATTGATGTTATTGATCAAAAGACTAAAATTAATCATTTAAAATTATGAATTAAATATGAACTATATTTAACATGAATTTTAAATTAAATTGATTAAAATTATGAATTAAATATGAACTATATTTAACATAAATTTTAAATTAAATAAATTTGGGCTGGATGGGTTAGTTGACGCATGCAGGGTTTAAAAGCGGGTTGTTTTTTCTTAGTTTTTAATTTATAAAATAGTAAATAAATAACCACAAGACAAACTTGGAGCAACGAACCCTTTCTACTAAATCAAAAACATTATTTAGCTAGTCCTATAAATATATATTTTTGAGGTGAAATTAAACACGAGAAAACTAAAATTGCGCATAAATTAATTTATTAGACGATTTGAATCATTCATCTAAAAAAATGTTTAATCTTGACTATTTATCCACTTAAAATCAAAAAATCAATTTTGACCTTTTTGAGTCAAAATTACCCCTACTTTGACTCAAAAATTTAAATTGCAAAAATTAGTAAAAGTAAACAATCAAACGTACATAGTAATCAAAATCAATATAATATAAATAAAAAACTAATTTTAATAAAATCTATTAGATAATCTTTCATTAAATTTAGATAAAAGTTTAATTATCAAATCTTAACCATTTATTTTGATAAAAATTGAATTCAAATTTTGACTTTAAATTAAATTAAAATTATTAGAGATAATTTTATATATGTCTTTATTAAATCATAAAATATCATATTGCCCACCTTAATTTACAAATATAATATTAACCTTTATAATATTTCAAAATATCATATTTAACCAAATTCTTAGTTTTATCATCTAAAATATTTTATAATCATTTTAAATTCCTTTTTAATTATAACCAATAACGCTTAACTTTATTACCCTTAATTGTAATAATAAGGATTGATGACTTATATAAGAAATACAATCACGCCTCGTCGTATCATGATACTACGTTTCTGCCGTTAAGTCTGTCCTCCCACTCATGCCGATGTTTTAACCGTTGGTTAGAGTGTTGATACCGTATGTCGTCATTTTTTTAAATTCGTGTTTTATTATTATTTAATACATTTTTATTAATGTTTAATATTTAGTATCTTTTAAACCAATCCGTGTATCACACGGGCATTTAGTCTAGTTACTTAAATAAACTAACAACTAAAACAACACCAAACAAACAATTAACACAAGAAAATATCAATCAAGATTAAATGACTGGCTTAGACTTGATTTTATCCAAAAATAATAATGGTAAAATGATTGTTAAGACAACTTTGTTAAGTGATTTTTTATAAAACACTAATTTTTATATATTTTTATTTTAAGTCCAAAAATGATGTTCTTACCAAGTTAATCAAATCCATGCTAACAAAAATAAAAAATTTAATAAAAACATCCCAAACCTTGGTGATATTAATTTATACAAACCACAAATTCAAGTTAGCAAACTAAACTTAGGCATATCTTCCTAAACCATTTAGAGGTATATATAGCCATGCATAGACTTCAGGTCACATTGACGTGGATGCTACATTAGCATCTGGTTAGTAATATTGATTAACAATTTGTCACACAGGCCATCATCATGTCATATAATTATCACATTATCATCATGTCATATAATTATCACATTATCATCATCTCAATTAATCATCACATTATATACAAAATGCACATACATTCAACATGTTATAGGGATCATGTAACTTACCTTGGTCGACTAAGTTAGATAAACTACAATATGATAATACCAAATATTCAACAAACAATTATTCAACGATCACCTACATTCAATTATCATCTAGTTCACATTTTTAAACAACTTAATTTCTCTTCTGTCGGCCTCAGACACGGCCTGTATCATTCTACACAAACCTACACAGCTACACAAGTTGTATCATACAAGTATCCAACCCTAACCCTACAAGGCTGGTGTTCATCAACACGGCCCATGTCACCTTAGTCATACATGGCTAGGTATATATTACATGACCCGTGCCGTCAAGGGGTAACAGTGCCCGTATACCTATATGATACGGCCCGTGTATCATACACCATCGACATGGCCTGTGTTGACAATTTACCACATGAATTGCGGTAATTCCACCCATAACTCAACCAAAACCTTAAGCAAGAGTTTTCCGGCACTTGATATACACTTTCTAACAACTTTAAACACTATAAACAACCAAAATAAGACACTTTGATCATCCATTTAGCATTTGACTATATTGAATACAATTTGACCCAGTACCTCATGAATTCAACCATAAATAACATAAAGTTCTGTTTAATCATCACAAATACATTCAAATCAGAAGACATGACTCTACAAAATTATCATCAAGATGATTCCTATTTTTCAAGAATACTAATTCTTCATAAAGATGGTTAATATACTATAATTAACTAGTGATAGGGCATACCTTTTCAATTGATTAAGCTATAACACCTCAATTTCTCTTCCAATTGTTTAAATTTCAAGTTTCACCTTCTCCTTCTTGTCTTCAATCGCACCTTCCAGTACCCACTCACAATTTAGACCTTCTGAAAGTCTACAAATCAGTATATACTAATTGGCACTTTGGGCATTTGGCTGAAATGGTCCGTTAAGTTCTTTCTTTCTGTGATCTAAGTGCTTAAGTAGACCCTAGAAAGGTCACTTAGAGTCTGTTGTTTTTGCAGCTCGACTAATTTGGAATTTGGGTGTTCGATAAGAACACGACGCGTCAGGATTTTAGTATACGAAAGGATACCTTGTTTATGATTACGATGATATGAAATTACTCGAAAATTCGATTTTGACTTGGGTCTATTATGTTATACATAGAGAATGGACAATTCGAAGAATCTCACTTTTGGATTGAGGAAGGCTAATGGTTCGCTCCTAAGAGAAACTCCTGGAGTGAATGCAAGAAGGTATAACGTGTAAAGAAGACATCACTGTCTACACCGGAGCATGTGGATCTCGTTAGTGCGTTAGACAACGCCACTAATCTAGATGATGTTGACATGAATAAGAAAGTGGTAATCAAGGGCTGGAATGCGATGGTGGGGACACTTGACCACCACAACCATCCACGAAGCGCAAGATGCCAAGTATGCTAATTCCACCGTTTGTGAAGAGTGGTTTCCGTTACATTGTGGTTTCTTATTGCTATTCTTCGGACTCAGAGTTGGAGCCTACCGAGGATGAGTATGTGGGTACTACGCCTTCTTCAGATGATTATGGTTCCCAGCGACTCCGCGTTCGGTGAACTCTGATCATGGAGATGGATCAGACAACAGCGGAGGTTGGGATGACGATTACGGCAGAGACTATGAAGCTGATGACGTATATGATTTGGGCTGTGACATGGAGAGAGTGGTGGAATGGATGGTTGCTTATTGCATAATCCTATTACTTAGTTTCTTTCGGATATTATTAGATGACTGAGATATTTCGCGATTGATACTTAGCAGGTGGTTATATTTGATTATTAATATATTACTTCTTGTGGATATTATATACTCAGTGGCTAATTGGTAACATGATTTGTGTGATGTTTTCCTTGACCATATTAAATGATTATAAAAAAACCGAATTCAATTAATATGAATGATAATAGCAATGATGACGGCTGAAAGGATTAATTCGAAAAACGTCTATATGGCTAAGATGATTTAACAAGACCACTAACGGTCACACGAGATGGTCAAAAAGGAAGTATGAATATAAATGTGTATAATAGTAACATGATATAATAGGTATACCTATAACGATACTAATGATGATATTATTGACGATATATCCTTGAGGACAACGCTAATTGGACATTTGGACTATAGGTAGACAGGTTAGGCTATTTTGTTAAGTCTTGCTTAGGTTAAATGTTATTCATTGGATGGAAACCACAGTATTTCATCTCCTTGACATAACTAGAATTAGAAGAGAACATGATATGCTTAAATTGAAGCTTGGGAAATTACAAAGACGATGATTTGCTCTAGAAGAACAACGTGAAGGTTCGAAACGGAGAATGAGAACAGAGTGAGTCGACACTAGATATGGCTAAGATAGGATTTGGAAGTACCACGGACGATTTAGACGTATCGAGAGATGCGAGGACGGTGAGGAGGACATTTATGTGGGGTACTTTTGTGATTACGCTTGGCCAACGTCATCACGAAAATGTCACATGTTTGTACTCGATAACTGAGCCTGCATTACTTGACGTGGATGTATAAGTTCATTTCCTGAAGTGAAAGATATAATGAATATTAAAAGAATATGATAAGGGGTTGAGTGGAATGACTATGTGGAAAGAGTTCTTAGACGGTTCTAATTTGTTATGAATGACCTCTGATATGTTATAAATGATCTTGTACTAGAAGGTATGGTTAGTTGGGAAAGAAAACTAGATATCCTTGTTTACTCGTTTGGTGCCCGATTATGGGAAATGACCAAGATTTTTGAGGAAACAATTTTAGAAATATTGTATACTTAAGATCATCGACATATATGTTCTTATATTTCTACATTTTGAGTGGGATAATATTTGTTAGTTCAAAAAGTGCATAACAAGAAGGTGACATTTATAATATGTTTGACATGTGTTACACATCATTTTCTTTATGTCTTTACTTTATAATTTGTTTTGCGTCATATGAAAAAGCGAGTTGTTGAGAACATGTCTTATATTTTGCGTACCATTTTTAATGTATATGATAAGTTTCTGTTCCACATTGTTGTTATGTTTAAGAATAATCGGTAAATGAGTAAAAATAAATTTCAAGTTTACAAGCCTAACATTTTTATATAAAAATAGGAGTTTAAACCAAGTGACTATTTTTTGATGTTTGTAGTATGTATTAAAAGTCATTTAGTAACGAAAGTAGGATGATGATAATGTTTTGCTTAGTAATTTAATGAAGAAGACAAGTTGTTCAAATTGTTACTTTATTTTGTAGAATCCACAACTTTTATTTTTCAACAAAGTACGACTTGTAGATTGCCGTTCTTTATGTCTAATGGATAAACCAACAACATAGCAATGAAACAAAACCATTGTTCATTAAACAAATCATCTATGACAACTAACAGGGTAATTAAGCAACAATGAATAGAAAGTTCAATAAATGGATATTGTTATACAAAGATTTTTAAATAGCATATGTAGCAACATGAAGATTTAAAGTTATAAATGTGTACAAACTCAAAAGCATTATGGTATTTGATAACTCCTAATAATATTATCCCAAAAAGTCTAATTAATCTGATTGTGACATATGTGACTCATTATCAAGCTAACAAAACATTTAAGAGTATCTAATGATGGTTGTGTAGCGAATCAAAATTGAGAACAAACCTTAGCTTTGTCTTCGTTTGCCAAGCTTTGTTGTAGCACCATTACCACGACCACCTTTAGACAATCAAAGTAACACAAAATCAATATTACATCATTAAAGAGTTAAGCAATGAAGCTAAGTAATATGATTTGCAATCATGACCCTTCTATGTGCTTCCCTAACCTTGTATGCTGATGTGCTTTCTTTGTCAAACATGGCCCATATGAAAAATATCTAAGATGTCCCTTTAAATACAAAATATAACAAATCTAACAAAGTGTATGTTGTTCCATCTTCAATAGTGTAAGCCATTCATATCTTGATCTTACAAGATCATACAAAGGCTTTTAGATTTTTTTAAGAGTATATGCACATTCTTCATAGATGATATTTTCAAGGGGAAAGAGTCTAAAATTCCCTCTTAAGTAAAAAAATTATAAAAAAAATCTACATAGTGCACGTGATTATTACTTTCCTAGATCAACTGATCATACATATCAATATTTTACAAGATTATATAAAAGCTCTAATGTAGGGAAATTTCTAACGGTATGTTAATTTGTCTTTTATGTGGCTTTTATCAAGGGAAAGTTAGGTTACCTAACACCAAGAATTAGAACCACTTCTCGTCTTGTCATTGTTTGTTGGAAGCCTCCTTCATAGGATCTGCGTGATATGGGCCTCGGGAGTATTGTCTTGAAAGAATGCTATACTTGAATTTCATATGTACCAGCCATGGTCGTAGCCGCTATTACAAGCCCAACAATAAATGGGGTAGCATGATACACACACATATTATTGATCACATAAGAAGAAGTTATGGTTTGCTTTGTAATTTTCAGTAATGTCCATTGGTTGTCAAATCAAATCATAAGCTCTTGTAATCCTTAACTCATTATAAACCATTATGATTAAAAAGTGTATAATGTATACATATATGTATGAGAGTGATATAGAACAATACAAAACATGTAGATACAACTACCACTCCATGACACTTGTCTAATAAAATATTTGAATCATTAAAATTAAATCCCAAATTGCGTCTAGACCTATCTTCTCTTACAAACATTTTAGTGTAATTATGTATTAATCGAAAATTTATTAAAGACAATATAACTAAAACAAAATAAATCAACAATCAATGCAACATAAACAATTGAGACATGTTTCCACAAACATTAGCAACAAAGAATCTATAAATCATTAACCATTTCTATTGAATTTTGGGATACCGGAGCAATTGGCAACAAAGCAGCAACGTGAATCATTACAGCTGGAATCCAATTTAAATATGTACCTAAGAATGGTTGTACTAGGAGACTACTATTCATCACATAACAAGAAGTTGTGGATTATTAATCACAGTCACGCTTAATAAATATGAAAATCCTTTAACATGCAAAGATCTATTTCTTGCAATAATATAACCAAAATTAAGTAAAGAAACTAAACGTTATAAAACAAATGAAAACAATCAAACCACAAAAATTAAAAATGAGAAAAATGCAATATAAGCATAAGAAAGTGATGTTATTAAGACGAACTAACTTCTTTTTAGTAATATAAATAGAGTTTTTTTACAGATATTTCATCGAACACCTTTCTTGCATGTTAATTATGCAACTATACATCAAGTTATGAAACTATAATATTTCTTAGCAATCAACTCAATCACGTTTAATTTTAACAAAAAATTAAAATACCTTTGAGAAGAAAAAAAGACATACCTTTAAGAATCATCGTAATCGTATGCCTATGAAACTCATCCGGTGCTTGTCATTTTGCTCTTCTAAAACGTGTTTAAGACTTCGAAAATATGTCTTCATTCAATCTATGATCAATGGTTACCTTACAAGTTGATAGGAATAGACACCAAAACTCTCAAATTCTTGAACGAACCCTCCGGCTTACCCACGTTTAACATCATATACGAGGCTTCGACGTACCAATCTACAATTATACGTGCCTATAGGGAATCCACCCACAATTGGCATACCAATCATACATTATCAAATTAGCTCCCACTAATTATCTTCAATTTGAAAAACACACATTCAAAGCAATGTCACATAAGATTACTCTAAATTAATTTAATAATAATCCAAATTACAATATTTAATTTAATGGTGATAGTAACTCATATTCACTAATTGAGGTTTGAATGTGAGTTTAAAGACAATTATTGAAACCTAAATGTAACTACTCATAATTAAATGAGAAGTTAAGTCATTGAAGTCATAATTAAAGAAAGATAAATGTAACTTAAACCTATTAAACTACATTGATTGAGATTTAAGAAGCATAGAACCATGTACAATACAAACCCAAATTATCCAAATCATGACACATCAACATATCATATACTCTAATTTCTATGAATTTTGAAAATGAGGCTTAATGACCATTGCCACCTAGGATTAAAAACATCTTAAGTTAAAGTAGATATAGATTATGAAACTGTTGATAATTTAACTTGATATTAATGCTTATTTAGTGGATGAATTGGTATTTAAGCATATGGGTGAAATTTAAGGACCGAATGTGACAAGATGGTGAAACTTGTGGGATTAGGCGGGTAATTACGGGACTATTAAAGTGGGATTAACCTAATGGTAGCCCCATTTTGTACCCAAGACCTTTCCAAATCATGAGAGGGTCTGTATATGTGTTCATACGATCCACAGAAAAGAAACAAGGATTGAATAGAAGATTCAAGTGAATTGTGAAGGAGATCAATCAAGTAAGCGTTTCTAATCTCTAATCATGTATTTCAATCGATTTGTATAAGGATTTTAGAGTGTTATTTGGCTGTTTCTGATGCATTCTCGACTGAGCGGTAACCCTAAATAGTGTTTGACACTTTGAAGGTTTAATCACAAATCAAAGGTTTTGATAGTTAAACTTGAAATTGAAGGTTAAGGATTGATCTAAGATGAAATCTACGAACAAGGGAACTTGAATCATGTGTTTTGATTGAGAATCAAGGATCGAATCTTAGGGTTTTGTTGTTGTTCTTCGACGGCCATTTGATGAAGATGGTGTGGAGATGGAGGGTGGTTGGCAAAGGGAAGATGGCGAGGCTAGCATACCTCACGCCAACTCCTTCTCGCCATCCCATTTGTTGGCGTAATTTCTTTGCATGGATGGCGAGATGGTGATCTACATTCGCGAGACCAACTTGGGAAGCCAAGATGGCATGTCCAAGTTAGCTTGGCCAAGCTTGGCAGCCTGTGTTTTGTTGTGTTGTATCTAGCCTTTTGTGGTTTGACTTCCTTATTGGTGCTCGTTCGTTCGCACGTTTCTCGTTAGACTTTTAACGGTTCATGCAGTTGCTACTTACGGGACTTCAATGAGGTTTTCAAAACCGAGTACCATGACAAAATGATATTTTTATAAGACTTATGAACAAACAACTTAACTTCCTAATTATGTGTGTAAATGATAAATATGATGGCTTACTTGATTATATTATTTGAATGACGTATGATTGACATGAAATATGATAATGTTATACCAAGATGATATATTATCGCAAGTCTTAATCATGAATATGAATTATGCTAGTGTATACGGTTACGACCATGATGATCTCAAGTGATGGATATGATAAATTATATGATGACATGATTCGTGATATGGTTGCTTATTAAGGAATATGATCTGATTGTATGAATAGGAAATGAGATTGTATGTTTTACTTGTGGTTATGAATTATGATAATGTTATACTGACTTGATAATGATTTATGTTATGATCTCATAGGATAAATTTACAGAGGAAGGTTATGAATGAAAAATTGTATTCTTGATAGAAGGGTGGGGGTAGTTTCTACTTGATGATACGATACAGACCTAGTAGGTAGTTGATGAATTTTAGGAAAAAAGTGCTAGCTAGACGGGTCATCGGGTTTTCTATAGAACTTTGGTGGCAAGTGGAATGGGTCTTGATAAACTTGTACCGGAGGGATGTGTGGCCTGATAGTTGGGTTCATGCGCAAAACATCACGTAAGGTGTTGGGATGTGTTATGCAAGCACCGTGGTTACCTTCACCTAAACAATACAAAAGCCGCACATGGTGTGTGGCGCATTAGGAGTAGCGAAAGAGGGTGGGTACATAGTGATTCGCGTAGAAAAGGAGTTGCTACCCATTCTGTGCACGAGTCAACTTAGGCACGCGAGTAATGAACAAGGTTTTTTAGAGGGATTAGACACCATTTATGATTTATGTGAACTCTATGGACGAACAATTACACCCAGTTGACACATACAGTTGTTAATGACGGTTGATATCGAATGAATAATAAAGGACGGTTAAATAATGGTTGATACAATTAAATCACATGAACATGAAGATATGTGTAACACCCCATTTTTTTATAAAAATATATTAATAATAAACTCCATAATTTATTAAAACTTTAAACAGATAAATATTCAAAATTGTTTCTGAAATCATCACCGGCCCAACACACAGCACTTACTTGTCAAATAACAGTTTCATTGTTTAGAAATAAAACATTAGAGTAATTAGGTTTGTGGAAAACAGTTGTCACGCCGGTGCTTTGCCGTTGTCTGCACGAAACGGTCCCGAAACCATTTAAAAACACATGGGTAAGCATAAAGCTTAGTGAACTAACACAGTACTTACATATTATACAAGATTCACATATTTAGGTAACAAGTACACATCATCAGATAATGCCACATAGGCGGGTAAGTGCTCGGCTTCACATAAATTGCCAAAGCTGCAATAATGAGCGCCTAGCTACGCATAAATGTCACATCAACATATCACAATACAAATCACTCATGAATAGTCATCACAGTATAATAAGCAAGTCAGTGAAAACTCACGTGATGAGCAATGAAAGCAGTAACAGAAAATAGCAGTATTTTTCGTAGTCAAACTCACTTATAAATCAGAACCTACAAACATGGTTTCACTATATAAATTATGAGGTTCTAGTTTATGAGCTGTAATCTATAACTAGCTTGGAAATTTCGATGTCAACACTAATGCACCAAGTTTGCGTTTCAACCTAATTTGCGATTTGTGAATCGAAAATCACCACAACCCCTCTCAATTTGTGATTTCATAAGAATATAAATGTGTATACTAATTATTGATTCATAAACCCCATCCCATGGTTTTCGGTCCAAGTCCATAAGTTGTTTTCGATCGAAGCCGAATGGGTTGATTTGTGATCCTAGAAATGCTGGATAGTTTGCGATTCACTAACTCAACCAATTTGAAATTCATCTATTAAGGATTGATTTGCGATCCAAAGCCCATAACCAATTTGTGATTCAACGTGTACATCCAATTTGCGATTGGGGAGTCCATTAAGGACTTAATCCTTTAGCTTCTGGTTTGTGATTCTAAATGGTATTTTGTGTTATTGGACTCAACCCGTTAGTTTCCAGTTTGTGATTCTAAATGGTAATTTGTGTTATTACATATATATACACAGTTTATTTGTGATTCCAGCTTAACAATCAATTTGTGATTCGGTTACAGCCCAATTTGCGATTCTTCGCACATGCTTAATTTCCAATTCATGTGAACCCCGAGATATTTGCGATTTAGACACCTTGCTATTCAATTTGCGATCGGTTCATGCACACACAATTGTCGATTTACTCTTCCCCAAGAACTAGAACATGAACTCACACACACTATTAATATTAAAAATTTCAAACTCATTCAATACTTAATCAAATGAACCAATTCTTGTTGTTAAAGATCCCTAATCACTTTCTAACGAATCCCTCACAATTAATTTCAATTTCAACCAATGATAAACACTATACGGCTCATTTTGTTCTCGGTCCCAAACCGAGTTTGAACACAGTTTTTACAGTCCTTAAACACAATCGAAAATTCAATAAAACCTAATCTAAAGGTGTGAAAAACACGTATGATCGATAGCTAAGAGTTAGGAATTGATACCCGCAGATTGTATGAAGTTTCCCCATTGATTGATGAAGAAAACTTGACAATCCCCCTTCTCGGCCTCAAGGCTTTTGCGCAATTCCAACACCCAAGTGTAGATTACGACTATAGTGAATGGTCTTAGGAGGGTGTGCCTTAAATTTGGGTATATATACCTTCCTTAGTTACTTAAGCCCAAGCCCCCTTTTAAATCCCTTACGAGCCCATTAGTTATTTAATGATCCAAGAATAAAAGGAGTCCAAACAAATAAAAGTACACATTTATTAATTCATTTCTTAGGGGCACTGAAAGCCATAAAAAATCTCTATTGACTTTCTTGGATGGAGATCAAGTTCTTAGCTTAATAAGATAATCAACGAGTCGCATAACATGCTGCCAACATGATCATTGCTTACTATTCTTTTGGCACTAACTTAGGAAGGGAAGACATCCCACACATCATAGACCTTTATCCAGGGTGGAGAGCATTGTCGGATGATTAGGGACACGATTATTACAATTTGATTTTGATGTATGATGGTTTAATACGCGTGTTTCTGTTTGGATGATTATTTGATTGATATGGTTTGTAACCATTATATGATTTGATGTACTTGACTATTTGATGTTATATGATTGCGGGTTCGGGTTCGGGTTCGGGTTCGGGTTTGGGGTCAACTACACGAACAGGTCAGGTTGGATATTTGTTTATAATTCTAAATATGATTTTAAATGAAGTTTTATATCTTATAAGCTTACAGTTGATTACGAGACGTTAGCAGACACTTCTACTTTTTGAAATAGTGTCCGGTACTCGTATAGCTTCTTGGAGTTTGCTTGGCAGGCGGGAAGCTTGCTGGGTAGTTAGAAGGATTAGATTAGATCATTAACGACTTGTATTAATATGGAAATGATTTAATGAGTTCGTAATGTTGTATTTTCTTGTAACGGTTTAAACGACTTTGACCGAAATGATGATATTAATTATGTATTCCGCTATGACAAGTTTGGACAAGTAAATTCTAAAAAAGGTTAATCATGATTTTTGGAAAAACCGACATTAGAAGATGGTATCAGAGCCAGGTTCTCGACCGATGTGCACAACGAGGACGTTGTTTCCAAAGGGGTATGATTTGTAACATCCGTCCTACATTAGTTGGAGAGTAGAATGAAACATTCCTTGTAATAGTGTGGATACCTCTCCTAGCATGTGGCCTTTTGGGTGGAACAAGTGTTTCATACCTGAAACAAAACTTTGAGCTAGTGGGGCAAAGCGGACACTATTGTGCTAGAAGGTTTAGGTTATTACATGATAAACGGACACAACCGGGTATGATTGTACATCCTAGTGATGGAGTTGCATGGAAGCATTGTGACTAGACCCATACAAACTTCATAGGTGAAATCCGCAACGTTCGTCTTGGGTTATGCACCAATGGGTTTTGAATTATTCCTAGTTCATTATAAGTTAAAATAACTAAACAAAATTTAATAATCAATTTATTAGTAATGATAAGTGTTTATGTGTAGCTACTTTTTCAATTGGACGGTAAAGTAGACGGCAGTGTTCTAAATGCATAGGAAGAAGTAATGAAAGTACAAATAAGGGATACATGAAGAGAGAAAAAACAATGATAAAGGCAAAAGAAGGGGGCTATGATGTTGAAGCATATGTCTTTCGTCATCCCCTTTTCTCCAACATGGATAAAGGAAAAATAAAGGGTGCAAATGGTCCAAAAAGGTATGTAATTCCTATAAATGAGTAGTCAATTTAATTAATCTTAATTTAAATGTATTTGATTAATTTTACATTAATTTGAAGTTCTTTTAAAATATCTTTTGAGTGTTAATAAAGTGGAACACCCCTAAATGGAAAAAACTATCACAAGTCAACAAGAAAAAGAAGGAGACTTTAGTGGACTGTGAGCTTTCTTGTTACTAAGATGAGACTAGTAATATACTATTCTATTTTTAAATATTAGCCACTCTTACCATGTCTTAGAAAAATATATATATATATATATAAAATAACCACTTCTATACATTGATTGTAGGAAAAAGAAGAAGTTCAAGTGTTGTCTTGGAGTAATCATTTTTGAACTTTAATATAACAGAAAGCTTGCGGGAAGACGTTGCTGTAGGGTCCGCTTAGCCTGAATTTGTAGCTCGATGTCATGGTAAAATTCATATGTTCTTATAGTTTTTATGTTTTAATTATATCAATCTAGAAATTCTCATATATTTTATATTTTGAATTAATAGGAGGAGTATATCAAGGTTATGACAGAGAAGTATAGGTTGGATCATGCGTCCATCCAATTGGAGATCTTGATGCTTGAGGATGAGTTGTGAAAATACAAGGGGATTACTTGGAGTTAGGGGGTTTTAGATCCATCCATGTTACGCGGTGATGGGTCAATCGAGCGAGTACTTGTCCTGCTTTGTCTTTTGTACCATGAGTGGGCTACAACACATTACAAAGAGTAGGATGTTTTGTTAAAATGAAAATCATAGTCAAAAACTTCGTGAAGCATCAAGAAATCTAAATCCTTTATATTTTTATTAAATGATATGTATGAAGAATGCTATGTGAAACATGTTATAAAAAACTTTTCGGTCCAAAATTTAATAATGAGTCATATATTCAGACTTCTTGGTTTACTTATTTGTCATTGAAAGAATAAATGGAAAAACAAATGGAAGATGCAAAAAAGTGAGAGGGCATGTTTTGGAAAAAATAGAGGAGCTTTGTAAGCGAGATGAAGAACGTGAAACAAAAATGCGTAGACAAGATGAAGAACGTGAAGTAGTATTACGAGCAACTCAAGAAGTATTGAAATTGACTCAAGAAGCACCAAAAAAGGAAATGGATGATAGGTTAGCATCATTTGAACGTCTCCTTTCCCATTTGAGACATGTAACTACATTTTGTTAAGGGCAATAATTTGCACACAACAAATATTAGCCATGCACAACAATTATGACATTTTTGTCCTTACAAAGTTTTAAACTATTTTTCTTATTCACAGGTTTAAGGGCATTATTGTCAAAACACATACATTTTATTGTATATGACAAGTCTTTGTTATGTGCAAATCAACTCCCTTTTATTTAGGGTTAGTGAATGGACTACATTATAACATTGATATTTTATATATATAATTTATGATTTAATGTGTTATTTTATGAATTAAACATATTCTTATATTAAAATTTTGTACTATATTGGAATATGAATAAAATAGACAATTAAAATTAAATTAAATATGGTATTAATAAAAATTAAAAAATTAATAAAAAATACTAAACTGTCTCTAAATAGTTTGTAAATTTAAATAATAATAAAAAACAAAAATTTCGTTTTCAAGAAAAAGCGTGATAAATTGAGTTTAGACGATGATAACTTATAAATATCTAGTATTAAAAATATTTAATTGTATTTTAAATTTATTTGTACATCTATGTATTATATAGTCATAAACAAGTCAAAGGTTTTACAATATCTATACAGATGGATCTTATATATATGGTATAATGAAGTACCACATGGGTGGATATATAGGAATTAAAATCTGACGAATCATTCATGTTATGATCTTCTACATCCTAGGAATACTAAAACAAAATTAGCTATCATGCCCGACGTTTCGCCTTCTTCTTACTCGAAGTATCTGGAAAAAAATAAATATCAACGAATAAGCGTAAAGCTTAGTAACTTAACCTAATACTTATACCTGATAGTGAATAACACACACCACATGTATAACAATCACAATATAATCCTATATTGTCCACTTGTCCTGGATTCAGTAACCCCGGATGCTTCATCACTAGTCGGGTTGTCAAGTAAATCTTGACCAACCCCGGTTTGCACATCAAAAAACAATACGTAAGGTTACACAAACTCATAATCTAGTAAATTTCATCAAAACATCAACATATTCATTTACACATAACAATACCATTGTTACACATAAAGTATGTACATAATATGTAATAATGAGTAAGTTAGTGAAAACTCATCTGGTATGATTATTACAATAACACAGCAGTATAGATCCCGAAGAAATCACAAGTCTACCAGAAACACCATAGAATAGGTTTTAAACATAAATATACCAACTATAAGTCATCTAATCATTTCTATATATCTCAATAACCATCCTAAGTCCTAATAAAGACTTGAAATCCCAAACTAGTGATTTAGACATAAATTTTACATTCTGTCTAGAGCATGTTGCACCTACCGCGTCGCGATACTAATATAGCCTAAGGATTGCCTTAGTACCAAGTTTGTAACCCCAAAACGGCTGAACAATGAGTGATATATATAGTTGATGAAAATGACCATGCCATTGTCGTGTCGCGATGAATAAAACAACTCCGATCCGATAAAAGTGCTACTTTAGGTCACTTTACACTTCATACCTTTATCATTTGTCCCACACTCCAGATCGACAATATGCCATTTATCGCATCGCAACCATCCTGGTGTCGCGTCGTGACATGACCTTGGCTCGAAGTTTTTATTTTTCATTTCGTTCTAACACTTGAACATATACTCTACATGTTTTATACAATATGCACATATATATGAACACTTAAAATGTCATTTTATTAAATTCCAATAATTTTACATAATAAAAAACGGATATTACACCTGGAAAACGAAAAACATATGCATTGGTTTATTTCACATTCTTTTTTCTGTTGTGTTTGTAACATGATAGCATCCCTCTATGAGGTCGAGAGTTTAAGTTCTGTCGTGAGCATAGGTATAGATTACATGAGTGTGTGTTTGCTATTAAAAAAAGATAAATCCGTATTAAATGTCATGTAATAAATAAAAAGTTTAATTTTGAACACTACAATTATTAAGATAACATCCAATATTAAATTTTGGCCTACCTTCAATATCAATGATTCGAAATTGATCTCAATTAATTCTGTTATAATCAAAATATTCACCGATAAATAAATGTGAAGAAGACGGTTATAATGAATTATCTTATGTAATTGCAAATGTATAAATGAGTGACACCTTAATATTCAAATTCACCATGTTAAAATTATTATCAAAATATTTGTAATAAGCATATACTTATATATTATCCAATTTGTAACAATGTGTATTAAATATTGGTAAAAAGCATATATATATCTATTATAAAATTATCAAATAAGTTTTGTCACACTAATTTTATAACCGTCTTAATACGTAAGACATAGTTTGATGGTTTTATGGTATTGAAAACAAACATTAAAACACGTAGACCGGACAACTACTACTAAAGCCTTTAGTTATACCTTCCCTTTTTTTTTCCTTACCCAATTTCACATCAGCGTCACATCATTTCCTTACCCATTTTTTTTACCCTACCCAAAATAAGTGTTATACCTTCCCTTTTTCTACCCAAATTTTCTCCACTTTTTTTTATTTTTATATTAACAAATAATTATTTAAATAAATAATAAAATTCATTCATTCATTAATTAATAAA
>JAUEJL010063053.1:0-17998 GCA_032274825.1 Drosophyllum lusitanicum | reverse complement strand
ACAAATGGCTAGCACTTTTCCTAGAAGGTTCAACCTACTAGGCATCATCATTAAGGATAGGACTACCCCCATCCCAATGCCTCATAAATCATCAATGTGTTAAAAATCATAATTTCATAAATACTCACCATCAAAACAATTGAGTAAAACATCATTTTATTTTCACATAATGTTTGCGTCCATTGAACCATACGTCAATAACATATAATGATTTCATAACATAGCATATTCGTCAGACAATCTCATGACATATAATAATCACACGTGTATCACGTATTTCTTACACAAGTAATCATAAACACATATTGCCATCGTATAGTAAATCATTACTTTCGAAAAAATATCATTTTTCTCAAGTACTCAATTTTGAGAAATATTGAACTTACCCCAGTCCAGATAACGAAACACACGATCTCGAAACGACGAACAAAACTCACGGATCGTCAAGAACGCGAACTCAAACACCACAAATAACCTATGAAAGGCACTACGTTAAAACACAAATCAAAGGTCTTAAACAAGTCTAAACTTGCTTAATATACCTAAACATGCAAAAACGATAATCCCGACTAAAGATCAACGCGTAATGAGCTTAGACACTTCATAATATCATGCTAAGTCGACATGTATGCGGCTTAAATAGCTCTATAACCGAAATAGAAGCATAAGATTAGTAAGATATACCTTTCGAGTTTACCCACGCGAAGCCTAGGTCGAAACTACGCCCGTAGCGGTGTTTCCGATCTTCCGAAACTTCAAATATACTCACTAACGAAACCCGACACTCACGTAAGCTCAAGAATCTCGAATATGCTCGGAATTTTGGCAGAGTAACGGCTTGGAAGATTTGAATGTGAGAAATGACTGCAAAACAACTCATATTTATAGAACTGCCGAAACGCGTCGCGTCGCGACCGGGCAACTCGTCGCGTTGCGACCGCCTCTGATCCGGCGAATCCTGAAGCAGGCAAATCCTGACACACGCAACCTAGCTGACACACACGACTGACGACGCGTCGCTTCGCGACGAATTCTCTCCGAATTTTCTTTTATTTTCCAACTTTAATACTTTATTTAATAATAATAATATTCTTTATTATCATTATAAATAAATAAACTCCATAAATATGATTTATTTCTCGATAAAATAATATTATAACATTTTTCTCGAAATTCAGTTCGTTACAAATTTAGAATTAAAAGAAAACAAAAAAACAACGAGATAAGTGTATGTTGGTCTTTTTCAAGTTTGAAATGGACTGAAAATGCAATAATTTTTTTGTCAGTAGGGACCACTCAATAATGTTTGGGACCTACAGACCCAATCCATAAAAAATATCAAACCACGTGGAACAAAAATATAATTTACTCTTCTAACTATTACATATGGTACATTTCTCTTGTTTTAGACTGCCTATTGTAAAACATGTATATTTATTCTCGTATTGTTAAGTGATCTGGTTCGAATCATATTTAACAATCTTTAGTGTAGATTAAAGCTTAAACATTGAAGAACATAAATGCTGATTGTATACATTGTATTATGAGATTGTGATGTTTATCTCACAAGGGTTAAGAAAATAATAAATGAGAGATTTATCGCTTAACCCTTGTGGAAACCAAGAATGTTGATAGGTTTGACTATTGAACCTTAAAATAATATTATAAGAGTTTACTCATTGGCCCTCAAATGGTACAATATAGATAACAATTACCTTTATGATGAGAAATGTATGTGATGATATTTTTCTCGTGGTTCAAGAGATAAGTTTTCTTAGTGGAACAACACTTGGTGATAACAACGCAATAGATATATAGCGGGGAGGTCGCGAATTTTAATTTCTAGGGGGGGTTTATTCAGGGATTATCAGGGTGATGCTTTAAAAATGGCTATGGGTATACTAGGTAGACTGTGTACTTATGAGCCAAATGCTCAGAACCCCAAGATAACTTGAACAAGGAACACCATCCGTTTACTGGTATTGATGACTGTTATATGGACATGAGGTGAGTACATGTTTTTTAATAGGGAAACACATCAAAATGTTGTTTTCTTAAATGCATTCGTCAAAGCAGATGAAATCTCGTTTTTACTGAGTATAAAACAACCAAGCTTAGATGTCACCGAACAAGATGATAATTCATAAAACTAATTAAGTCATACATAAACATTGCACAATGTTTATTATATGAGAAAGTTAAGTTCAGGAACATGAAAAACGACAAGGGGTTCAAAAAGTTTTAAACACGCTGTGGATAAAATGCAAATGTTTGTCTATTATATCATATGTGAAATAAAACTGCAAATTATACACAAAAAGACGCAATGGATAAATGCAAATGTTGGTGTATTATATCATATATTCATGTGTATTCCATGTGAAATAAAAATGCAAATTACACACATAGAGGAGCATGTCATGTTTAATTACATTCTATTAATGTTTCATAATAAGCTTATTAAACAAACCCCGTCTCTTTAAATTGTCAAAATCACGTGACAACACTTGACCACGTATCAACATAACGGTTAGTAACACCTCTCGCTATCCACGTATCTAGCTCCGAAAGATATCTAGCAAGCTTATCAATTAATTAATTTGATTTTACACAAAGTTGTTTATCTATACACGTAAAAGTACAATAAAATTAAACACATAGCTACAAAACTATGTATTTTACGTGTATAAAGTCAGAAACTCGTGTAAGAATCACCTACGGCGAAACAAACTCGGTTTGTTTAAATAGTCAAAATTGCTTGATAAATGTATAAAAAAGTAAAAAGAGGTAGTGTAACCCTTTGGACTGTATTTAAGAGGGAAAAAAAAAAGAAAAAAAAAGCCATGGCTGCCGATCGTCCACCTTTCTTTACTTTCCTTCATATTCAAAACCCTCGCAGTGAAGTGATTTGGCCAAAACTGTCACTCCAAACCCCAAGCAGGTGAAGACTACTCACTCCCTCTTAGCAGTATAAAAAGAGAGGGAACCATATCAATTTCAAAGTCTCCCTCTCTCTCTCTCTCTCATCGATCTTCTCTCTACGCTTTCTTGTGCTTCAATCTGAAGCTGTCTGTCCTGTTTCTTCGTTTCATTCTACAAAGTGGGTATTAGGTTTTCGGGCTTTTAGTCCACTCTAGGGTTTCGTTCGTACTCTTTGAAGTGCTGTCAAGGAACCCAAATCGACGGTTTCAACTAGGGTTTTACTTTATTAATCTTTCATTTGATTACTTGCGATGGCGGCGGAGAAGTTTAGGGACTTGAGTAGGCCGATTGATGTTGGCGTACTTGATGCTACCGTTGCTGCCTTTTATGGCACTGGATCTAAAGAGGAGGTTTGCCCCCATTCATTGTACCCTTTTTTCCCCTTATTTTTAAAAATAAATACAAGTTTTTGTGTTTCTGTTTGCATTCGGCTTTAATTGGCTGGTTTTGATCGGTATACATTCAATTGCAAGTATGCAAAATAGTTATTTGTTCTGGTTAGTCTTTTAGAACGTGTGGTGCTCAGTGCTTAAGAAATTCATCACTATATCAGAATTGCAGTGGTACTTTGTTTGTATTGTTTCGTATCTTAGGTGATGTTATATTCACAAACCAGTTTAATGAGTAATTATGGAAATGACTCATTAAACTGGTTTGTGTTAACATTACGGGGCATTTTCCCTTGAGTATTAATGTCAATCTCCTGTCACGCCTTATGAGTAAATGCCTTAAAATTTGAATCTCAAAATCTGTTTACCTGCAACGGGAGATGGATTTTATGTTATATGGAACAAAATACAGGGGGCCAATCATGAGTTTCTTCTGCAGTTGGGAATTGCTGGGTAGAATGGCTTGGTCGGTGGTCCTGTGCCGGTTTTGATGGGTTTTCTGATTTTCATATGCTATTTCACATGTTTTTGTGCTGAAAAATGCTGGTGTCAATTCAACAATGCTAATATGAAGTTAAACCTGATTACCAGAAGTGTGGGTGGTTTTTTATTTTTCATATGTAGTGATTCATAAAGTAACAAGTATAACAGACTACATGCTCATAACAATATTTGCAGAATGGTGGGTACAGGATCTTTCGGGTATAGTGATAGGAATTTTAATCCAAAGCCTTATTTTTTATGCAAGTTACATTAGAATGGTTAATTATTAATAGAGCGAAGACTGAAAGTCTTGAAATTCAAGAGTCAGTAAATATTTGAAAGTCATTCTTTCTTATATTTGTTGCGACCTCATTCGAATAGCCGGACGAGTTGATTTAGCACTGAAAATAAATGTACAAACTGGTTTTCTGTTGCATTTAGATTTTAGATACAAGTACTAGGCTTGTGGAAGATTTTTTTAAAATTTGATTTGAGTTTTTCACTTGTATATAGTAAGATAATTGCATGTTAATTTATTTGGACAGCACTTGTATTTGGATATCTACTTGTTAGGTGGTTTAAGGGATGGATGGTGCATTAGAATATGAGCGTTCAATACTTTTTTCATTGTGTTGTCTGATACAACTATTTGATCTTGTTGATTTAGTTAAAATTTTTATTAGTAATGTTTCTGATATCATTTGACAATACAGAGGACCGCAGCTGATCATATATTGCGGGAGTTGCAAAATAATCCGGACATGTGGCTTCATGTGGTTCACATTCTTTCAAACACACGGAACTTGAATACCAAGTTTTTTGCTTTACAGGTCATTATATCCTTTTGTCTTGTACTAGTTGTGTACATTAATTTGTTTACAAGCATAAGAAAATTACTTCACATGATGAATGCAGAAGTGATTCCATATAATGTTTACTTGTCTCAGGCATTGGATGCACCATTTTTAACTATTTCTGTATTTGCTCATGATGCCTATGTCAAGTTTATATGTAGTTAAAGCATTATATATCCAATATGATTTCTTTAGATTGATCGTTGAAATCTTTTGGTTAGCAGTTACCACTTATTGCTGTTTAGGAATATACTCGTATTTTGTTGAGACAGATGACATAACTTAGAGTCTGATGTTTATTTTCATATGTGTATTCTAGGATTGTTTTTATTCAGTACCTCATTAGCTGGAAAGGATGTAACTTTTTGCTATTGTGTATTCTTAAATATAGACTTGCCCACATAGAGTTCAATAACTGATTAATAATGTTGTAATCTAATATTTTCAAAGTATTGTTGCAAAAATAAAAAGGATCGAGTTTAGAGCTTTGCTGGCTAATAGGAATCGATTTGAATTGACAACAGAATCAAAAGAAAACTAAAATGAAGGAAAGTAGTCGATTGATTGCTATGAAATCATATGGAATACAAGAACACTCTGGTATGGAAACTTAATGGAATTTCTTTCTGCCCTAAATCAGAGGAGACATAGTCGTAGGAACCTTAATGCCCCAGCTTAGAAGCCAAAACCTAATAACGATCTCCCGATGCCTCACTTCTCCTTTTATCAGCTTTATATATTATTTTACAACTGAATAGGCCTAGGCCCAATGGGCTATTGGTATAATATAAGTGACCTATAAAAGTTATTCTATATCAATACTCTTTATAAAGACTAGGCTTGTCCTTAAGCCTGAAATTCGTCAGTCGGTTGGGATATAATAAGTAACGCTTAAAATAATCTTTATTAGCTTCTTGCAAGTTGGACACAAGCTTACTAACTTGAGGATCGACGCTAGTACTTACTAATAAACTCTTTCAATGCCTTTTCACTAGTTACTTCAATTAATTTTCCAAGACCCTTCGCAAACTATTCTCCTAATTTTGCCGAACCACTTATTAGACTCGGAAGATATGGGAAGCAGTGGATGAAGAACCTTTGGGAGACAAAACTAGGGTATGAGAATGAGGCCTCCCTTTTTTTCTACGCTCCTTGTCTCTAGATGTTGAAACAACATTCACGAACTATTTTTATATTTGATAGAACGTCTATAGGGATAGAACCAACAACTCTTGATAGCGCTTACTAGGCACCCGATAGAGTAGCCTAGTGTGTGTCACTTAGTAAAATATGAGTGTGGTTATCATATTTCGAGCTCCTTCCGCCGGATAAAATTTACTGTTTTTGAAGAAATATCCTATTAAATGTGCAGAACTCCACCAAGTTGAAGCCTGGTTATCCTAACCCTGATATCAAGTACTCGATCTCTTCCTCATAATAACCAACACAATGGTTTTTGTAGTTTTCTTTGCAAGGCTTTGTACATCCGTGTTATCATCATTTGGGCGGACAACAAAGTAGGAAGTAGTGTTGCAAGATGGGCATTGAAACTAGTACCACAACCTTTGTAACAACTCCTCCTGTATGTGCATTAAAAGCGGTGAGAGAGAAATGAACAAGCTTTAGCAATACATGTGGCAAGTAGGCAACACAACTGCAATCCTCATGCTCAAAGCTTGCTTTAAAGTTTAAATCATCAAGGGCAGTATCCTTCATAGCGTTCTACGACCCATAAAAATCCAACATGGTAGTAAGCTAGTTTTGTTCATACATTAACGCAAATACTTGAAATATAATTTAATCAAGGGTGAACAAATATGTAATCCTTGGTTTAGATACTCAATTTGCTGTGGGTTATGTCACCAATTGATAACATACCAGACCGAAACATCATAGTATAATTTTGAGGTATAGGTGGGTTCGAAGACCAATAATCACAAAGCTGACCTTGCCAAGCACTATAAACATTCACATTTTCTAGGGGATTAACCCTAATCATGTGAGAAGATGGATGAAACAAGACAAAATGTATAATCTAGGGGTTTAGGTGGCTTATGACCCCATATAGTATACCCGACCCCAAGCAATCTTGATAAATTCTTGTGTGCATCATCTTGTTTGAATGGTTTCCGATGTGGGAATCTAGTAGCGACTTAGGTGCATTAGTGAATAGATTACGCAGGCTGGGAACTCGATTTGTTTGGAGGCTCATGACCACCAAAATCATACCAGATACCGTGCAACACTCTTGAATTTGGTTCTTGACTTTCATCAAATAGTAGTTTGTCTTTTCTGTGTAAGTCGTTCGATGTGAATCGGTCTGCACAAGGAGAATGGTACTTGAGCATAGTAGTATTGTGTCCATCACAAGCAGAGTTTCTCACATGGGCTTGGGCTGTCTTGCTTGAACTTCAATTAATGGATCAGCCCTGCTTTGTTGTGCGTACACTTCTATCGCCTCCTGAAGATGTCACTAGATCAACTTTGCGCTATTGCTGTCCATCTTCACTTGTTTACATGTTGATGGAAGCATCGTACACACCTATATGCAAGTTTCACATTGATGGCCACATAGGAATAATCCAAGTATTGAAGTCCTGGCAGAACAATTTTATGCTTCCCTTTTGATAGGGGAATTTGTGTTCAACTGCACGGTAGTTGTTCCCGCTTGAGGAATTCAAACCCAGAAATGTCGATGTGAGATGTCTCACCATAATCGTATTTCTCAGTAACTGGCCTTGGAACGGTTTGAAGTAGTGTTTCTTGTTGCTTTTTGGTTCTCTACCTGCATCTTTTCCAATGACTGAGGTAGCTCCTTTAATCGTTGCTTCAATCTATGCAGTTATCTCGGTCAAAAATCAATTATCGGTCTAGGATAGAGATTTGAAATAGCGGTTATCGCGGTGAGATATTGGTGGGATATCGGATTTTTATATTATGTACAACATATATTTATATATGATCAAAATCATAAAAAATTTAAATAAGAAGCATAGAACTCTAAATCAAAATTGTACAGGAAGATAGAAGGGGCCTGTCATATAGAAAAAATAAATAAGAAGGCTTTGTTTGTCACTCGTACAAGAAAGAAGGAAGGGAAAGGTGTGTTAATTAGGTTTTAGGTTAAGAATGGGCTATTAAAGTGGACAGAAGAGAATCTCGGCCAATCTCAGCCAAATCTTGGCGAGATATCGGTTCCGGTATTTACAACCGAGATTTTCAACCGATATTTTCCCTATGTCCGAGAACTGAGATCTCGCCGAGATTAACTATACATGCTTCAATTAATTCACAGAGATGGCGAGATCTCTTATTTGAGAAGATAGAGTTTCGATTTCGTGTTTCAAGGTTTTCCGGCGATGGATCCAATTGATAGATAGGAATTGATTTGAATTAGCAACAAAATCAAAAGAAAACTAAGATGAAGGAAAGTAGTCGATTTATTACTATGAAATTGATTGGAAATATAAGTGGACAGAAGAGAATCTCGGCCAATCTCAAATAAAAGTTAATTAGGTTTTAGGTTGAGAAATGGGCTATTAAAGTGGACAGAAGAGAATCTTGGCCAATCTCAGCCAAATCTTGGCAAGATATCGGTTTCGATATTTACAACCGAGATTTTCAACCGATATCTTCCCTATGTCCGAGAACTGAGATCTCGCCGAGATTAACTGCGCATGCTTCAATTAATTCACTGAGATGGCAAGATCTCTTATTTGAGAAGATAGAGTTTCGATTTCGTTTTTCAAGGTTTTCCGGCGATGGAACCAATTGATAGATAGGAATTGATTTGAATTAGCAACAAAATCAAAAGAAAACTAAGATGGAAGGAAAGTAGTCGATTGATTACTATGAAATTGATTGGAAATAAAAGAGCAATTAGATAGGGAAACCTATTGGATTTCCCTTCTGCCCTAAATCATAGGAGACTCAATCGTGGGAACCTTCCCATTGAACCCTAGTAATAATCTCCCGTGCCTCACTTCTCGCTTCAATCAGCTTTATATATTGTTTTACAATTGAATAGGCCTAGGCCTCAATGGGCTATTGGTATACTAAAAAATGACCAGTAACATATTTTCTACCACTGGTTGAAACGAAACAACTAACAAGCACTAAGAAGAAGAAGTTCAGTCTTTCTTTTAATTGTTTCCTTTATATGTTGTGGTAAGGAAGGGAACATCATAGCTTATGGTTTGACTTTGACATGTCAGTTTTTATTAAGCATCCTTATGGAAGTGATGCCACTAGGTGCAAGCGTTAGCCAACTATAAAAATGAAGGCTGCATGCTACCTGCTATTCTATATCCTGAAATGTGTAAATTAAGTTTAAATATGATTAATGAAAATTAATGTTACATAATCATAATACATCTAGAATTCTAGATCAGTTTTTATTAAGCATCCTTGTGGAAGTGATGCACTGATGCCACTTGGTGTAAGCGTAAGCCAACTATGAAGAGGAAGGCTGCATGCTACCCACTATTTTCTACATCCTGAAGTGTTTAAATAAGTTGAATAGTATAAATGTAAATTAATTATACACAATCATAATACATCTTGTGTGGGGTGAAAACGATTTTGGAGAATGATTAAGTTGTCACCCCAAAGAGATGATCTTAACAACCTAGCTGGCTGGCACTACATGATTGACGAACTAATCGTTGTCTAATACATAAATTGTTAAATTTTATCCCAAGTTGGATGTACTAGTGTTTCAGTCAAAGTTCTGATCATAGCCACACATTTTTGTACAGGTTCTTGAAGGTGTTATCAAGTACAGGTGGAACGTACTGCCTGGTGAACAACGTGATGGAATGAAAAATTACATATCTGATGTTATTGTAAAGGTATAGGCACGGTAGTTTTTTCTTTGGTGATGCTGTTGTCTTTTTCTTATTATCACATTAAATATGATTTTTGAATATATATATTTTTATTTTTAGCTCTCCAGCAACGAGGTTTCTTTCCGCCAAGAAAGGTTGTACGTCAATAAACTCAACATTATACTAGTCCAGGTAAGCTGTTGTTTTTCTTCCTGTAATTGTTGTACTATTCTATATTTCATTGACTTGGATGGCTGACTTGTAAACAAATATGCAGATTTTGAAACACGAGTGGCCTGCCAGGTGGCGCACCTTCATTCCTGATCTGGTTACAGCAGCAAAAACCAGTGAAACACTTTGTGAGAACTGCATGGCTATCCTAAAAGTACGTTTAATGGTTCGGTATATATGTGTGTAGGTTTGCGCACACATAAATACTAGTTTATAAAATATATTTTTGTATCTAGGTTCTAGTATATGTGGTTTAAGAACATATTGTTGTTTTCCAGCTTCTAAGTGAGGAGGTGTTTGATTTCTCAAGAGGTGAAATGACCCAACAGAAGATAAAAGAGCTAAAACAATCTCTGAACAGGTAATATTTTATCTCTGCTGTTGTTGACAAGTACTTCATAGGCCTATTCTTTTATGACGTCTTATAGGTGTTATACTGTCTTCTCACTCAAATATTGTTCATATCTTACATTGGACTAAATTTTTTTCTTTTTCTTCTTTTTTTTTGCCGGGAACAGCGAGTTTCAACTCATTCACGAGTTATGCCTATATGTACTGTCAGCATCTCAAAGAACTGAGCTTATCAGAGCTACTTTAGCCACATTACATGCTTTCCTTTCATGGATTCCTTTGGGCTATATTTTTGAATCTCCACTGGTGTGTATTATCTTCTCAGAACTTAGTTTTTTATTTTATTTTGGTACACTTCTCATAAAATTGCAAACTGATGCTGTTATATACATTACAGCTAGAAACGCTTCTTAAATTTTTTCCTGTGCCATCATACCGTAACCTGACACTTCAGTGCTTGACAGAGGTAACAGTTATTATTTGGGCAGTTGTAGACGCTGTGGATGAATTTCTAATACTGAATGGAACTAAACTTCTTTTCCATGCGTTTATTGACACAGGTTGCAGCCCTTAACTTTGGGGATTTCTACAACAGCCAATATGTTAACATGTATAACATATTCATGGTTCAGTTGCAGGTATGTGAAATGTCGTTCTTAGAATTGGATGTATGCGGAGTTTTTTGGAGTTGTATTGATTAGTGGTATTGTTCTTTGGTTTAGACTGTTCTTCCAACAAATACAAATATACCCAATGCATATACAAATGGCTCTAGTGAGGAACAGGTACAGTCTTGCTATTTCATTAAGTTCTTGCCGCGTTTATTGTTTATGTGTCTGATCTTCCAGCTAAGATTTTTCGTTTTTGTTTTTTTCCAGGCATTTATTCAGAATCTGGCATTGTTTTTCACTGCATTTTTCAAGGCAAGTTATTGTTTCGTTACTTATGAAGGACTTTCTTTTTTGTTTTTTCCTTTGAACATTCCTTGCGATGTTCTAATTATACAAATAATGATGTGTTATTTTATGCAAAAATTTCGTGACTTTCTACTTCCATCTTCTATCTGTTAAGGCATCGTATGAAATTTGAACGGAATTCCACATAGATTTTGGTGTACGTTTGTAATGAACTCTAGAAGCATGTCTGTGGGAAAGGTCCATGAAGCAAAAATTGCAATCTGGATTTATATAACTTGAATTGATGGCAACTTTAAACTGAAATGAATAAAAACTCAGTTCTGAAACTTTAATGGACATGACACAATGTAAACAAAAACTTGAATTGATGGCATACTTTGGGTTGATCAGTCTTTTGGATTAATGTTGGATTTTGATTAATGCGTTTTAAATAATGATACAAAGTTACATATTTGGAAACTACTATACACAATGTAAACAGAAATAGTCCAACATACACACACATATGCATATGCATAAATAGACATGCTCTTGCATACAGACATGAATAATACGTATTGCAAGTATGTTAATTGTGGCAGTATGTTCCATGATAGAGATGATGCTTTGTGCCGATTATCTTTTTGTTTCTTTTTTTTGGGAAGGTAGGTAGAGCCAGGCTGGCATTATGATTGATAGATAGGTGACTGCTGGAGATTTAATGAATTAGCATGATTTTGCTTAATTAGGTGACTGCTGGAGGTTAATCAATTAGCATGGTTTTGTTTTAAGTAGGTACTAGCATGGAGGGACATCACCAAAGTTCTGAGTTAGCATCTGACTTGGTGTTTTTGCATGCAGTTTCATATTCGTGTACTGGAGTCCACACAAGAAAACATCAATGCGCTTTTGATGGGCCTTAATTACCTAATAAACATTTCTTATGTTGATGATACAGAGGTTTTCAAGGTAGATTTTCTCCATATAATGATATGTTATAACATCTCTTGTTTCTGGTCTTTTGGTTAAGTGATGTGTATTTGTAGTAATACATCTCTCAATTTTGGTCAACAGGTCTGTTTGGACTACTGGAATTCTTTAGTGTTGGAGCTTTTTGAGGCAAATCACAATCTTGAAAACCCTGCTGCAACTGCAAACATGATGGGGTTGCAGGTAGTTCATGTCATTTATACCTTATTTTATTTTACAATTATATGCTTAACCATTTTAAAAGTTCACTTTATGTTAATTATGTATCGAAGAAGCTGAAGACAACATTGTTATTATTAATTAATTTATTTTTCTCTTTTCTGTTTGGGATGCAGATGCCACCGCTTCCTGGTATGGCTGATGGTCTTGGTACACAATTGTTGCAAAGACGGCAACTCTATGCTGTACCAATGTCAAAGCTAAGATTGCTTATGATATCTCGCATGGCAAAGCCTGAAGAGGTTCTAATTGTGGAAGATGAAAATGGGAATATTGTTCGTGAAACCTTGAAGGACAATGATGTTCTTGTTCAGTATAAGGTATTATTCTTATTTATTTGAACTATAAAGTTTCAATTAATGTAGCGTCTGTTTTTAAGAGGTAAACCTGTTAGATCTTTTTTCTTCTCTTCTTAGAAAAGGTGTTATAGAGTCTTTGCTAAAAAGTGAAAAGATTGCTGGTTTTTCCATTATCTTCTTTTCCCAACCCTAACCCTAACAAAGTCACGACCTCAAAAAGAAATTGAAGGTCTAGAAGATGAAATCAAACACCATCGATGTAGTTGAAGATGAAATCAAAGGATTTGAAGACGAAATCGAAGTATCAAACCAATGCTATAGATTGAAGATGAAATTGAAGGAGTTGAGAGAATCGTACCTTCCCCTCGATCTATAAGGACGAAACTTTTGTGTCAAACCCTTCGATGGTCGGACCCTTTCGTGTCGATTGAACCCTTGTGTTGATCTATTGGTTGAAGATGAAATCTAACCCTTATCGATAGGCTGAGGACGGAATCAAACCTTGTGTCGACCGATATGTTGAAGTGGAAATCAAAAAAATTGACAGCTGTTAACCTTTGAAATTGAACGTCAAAGATAAAATTGAAGACGCAAGCGAACCCTTGTGTTGACGGACCATTCTGTGTTGATCTAACTTTTCTTTTGTTGTTGGTTTGCGGGTATGTCCGCGAGAAAAAGATCCAATACCATCTCTTCTCAGAAAAGAGGAAAAGATCTTCCTATCTACCTTCTCTTCATTAAAGAAAAGCAAACACTCTTCTTGTATGTCTGCCTGCTCGCGTAACTAAGATGTTAGAAGATCTTTTGTTCAATAAACAAACACCGCCTAAATGTTGTGAATGGTCTTTTGGTTAACTATATTCTTGATCCAGAATTATTGCTTAAATTAATAAATAAATAGTTCCTTTGAGGAGTTGTGGCTTTGTATGGTGATATTTAGTTTTCTTTGTGGTTTCAAATTTCTGAATCATCTGTTATTAGTTCCACCTGTTGTCTTGCCAAAGCACATTTTAATTTATGGATCGTGGTTTGTTTATTTTCTATTGCTGAAAATAGTAATTTTTGCAGATTATGAGGGAAACACTTATCTACTTGGCACATCTTGATCATGATGATACTGAAAAGCAGGTATTGTTTCATCCACCTTTTGCTTTTTGTATAGTTTTTTAAACTGAATGAGGTCCAAATGTTTTTTCTACTCTTGAACTTAGTGATCAAAATTGGTTCTTTTTTCTTTCTTTTAGTCTCTTGAGTATAACCTCTTTGACAATGTCTTGCCATTTAATTTTTTTTTCTTGATTCCTCCGTGTCACCAGATGCTGAAGAAATTGGGTAAACAACTAAACGGCGAGGATTGGAATTGGAATAACTTGAACACGCTATGCTGGGCAATTGGATCCATCTCTGGGTCCATGATGGAAGACCAGGTATGCACTGTTCTTTTAGTTTGTTTTATTTTCGTCTTGCAATGTTATTACACCTAAAAGAGGAAGAGAAGCACAAGTTTTGTTTACTTTTGCATCATGATGCTGTACTTATAAACAGTGTTTGATACTATGCGTCTATGCTGTGTTTACTTATTTTATAATTTCAAGTCTCATGTACTGTATTACTATGGTGTTATATACGCTTGAGCCTTTTTGTTTGGCAGGAGAACAGGTTTCTTGTCATGGTTATACGCGATCTGCTGAATCTTTGTGAAATAACAAAAGGAAAGGACAACAAAGCTGTTATCGCTAGTAATATTATGTATGGTTGTGTACTCTTGTCTCTTAGTTCTTTAACAGTTATAAGACTTATAAGCCTTGATTATATAACAAATTTGAGTTCAACATTGCCTTTGAGTTGTGTCATTCAGGTGGACGGTATTGTACTCTTTTGGATTATTGTTGAGTATAGTCTCTGTTTTCTTTTCCCTGTACTGACAGGTATGTTGTTGGACAATATCCAAGATTTTTGAGAGCCCATTGGAAGTTCTTAAAAACCGTTATAAACAAGCTGTTTGAGTTCATGCATGAAACACATCCAGGAGTTCAGGTATATGTGTGTGTGTATATATATATCATTTTGATTTCATTAATTCATTATTATATTTTAGATTTATATCTGGTATTATGAAGTTCGATTCTGTTGTTATGTCATTTGAGTTTCAACGTTTGTAGCTCATTGTTATGACAGTATGACTAATATTAAATAAAACATTCATAATAAATCCAGATGTTAAATGTACTCTTGTCACTTCATTTGTTTTTATGAATTCTGTTCGACTGTCTTTCTTAAACATTGTGTTCAGTCTTGTAATTTCCACTATTTTATTTTTTGCATTTCCTATCGAAGGGTTTCATATCGAGTTGCGTTGAGGATCACTCAACTCTAGATCACTTTTTGTTAATTTGAAGTGTCATGCTTGCTTGGGAATGTGCTTTATAACAATTTTTAAACTTGGGTACATATTGAGGCAAATGTGTGCTTTTATAGATTTATTGACATATGGAAAGCTTGTTAGTTTGACATCTGGCTTAAGTATTTAGTGTTTTGTCCAAAATTAGTACTTGACATTTAAGGTTTGGGTTATAGACAAAATTCAGTTAACAATATGTTTGGCTTTGCTGGTTGCATCACTTTTTGTTTATGCTGTTATACATTAATGTTTATTAGCACCTGGGAAGTTAGCATGTTGTAACAGCTAAACTTGACTACAATCTGTGTGTAGTTTTTTCTGAACTTGGTGATTTTTTTGTATTTATATATATAACGCACATATTCTAAAGAAAATTTACCGTTCATTGAATTTTTTTTTCTAGTTCAAGTATTGTTTCTCCTAAGGTTTAATTGGATGTTAATTTCTGGTTTCAGGATATGGCTTGTGACACATTTTTGAAGATTGTACAGAAATGCAAGCGCAAGTTCGTCATTGTGCAGGTAATACACACTATAACCTCTTTCTTCCCCCCCTAAGTTTGGTACTAGAAAGTTAAATTAATACATTATTATCATAAATGGTTTAACTTATTCCTGTTACAGGTTGGAGAAAATGAGCCATTCGTCTCAGAACTCCTTACAACTCTTCCAACCACCATTGCAGACCTTGAGCCCCACCAGATACATACTTTTTATGAATCTGTTAGTCCAATTCTCCCAAATTTGAACTTATGAAATTACCTTTTCTTATGTTATGAGAGTTCTTTTTATCAAGTATTAGCGATTGCAAACATTTTGTTAGGTTGGTCATATGATTCAAGCAGAATCTGAGGCATTAAAAAGGGATGAGTATCTGCAGAGGCTGATGAATCTTCCCAATCAGGCAGGTTTTTTAATTAAAGGGGATATCATTATTTCTTTGAACGGGTTTCTAGTAAGGTTCCAATCATAACCTATGTTTTTTTTGGCTTACAATGAGTCTCATTTATGCAGAAATGGGCTGAGATTATAGGGCATGCACGTGGCAATGTGGATTTCTTGAAGGATCAAGATGTTATTAGGACTGTGCTTAACATATTGCAGGTTTCTGTTCATACTAGATATATTGTTTGGTTGGTTTGTTTGTATTTGTTTTTTATATGTGCATCCTTTGTTTGTTGTTTGCAGACGAATACAAGTGCTGCCAATGCTCTAGGAACATATTTCTTACCACAATTATCTCTAATCTTTTTGGACATGCTTAATGTTTATAAGTATGCTATTCAACTTGGTTATATCTTCTATCATGCCATCCATAGTTTCAGGATTGTTTTATCTATAAAAGAATTGTTTGTCTTAACTTTTATTTTTCTTTTCACAAATTATAATAATTAACTGCATTTAACAGAATGTACAGTGAACTTATATCATCTGGCATTGCTGACGGGGGGCCCTATGCTTCTAGGACTTCCTATGTGAAGCTTTTGAGGTAACACACACACACACCCCAATTGTGTGGGTTTAAAAGGATCGGATAAGTCATTGTATTTATATGTTTAACTGGAACAGGTCTGTGAAGAGGGAAACCCTTAAGCTCATTGAGACATTTCTGGATAAGGCCGAAGATCAACCACAAATTGGGAAGCAATTTGTGCCTCCGATGATGGATCCTGTGCTTGGTGACTATGCTCGGAATGTGCCTGATGCTAGAGAATCAGAAGTTTTGTCTCTGTTTGCTACAATTATATACAAGTTTGTTCTCACTGTTTCCTATCCTCTTAACTTGCCTAATCTCTGTTGCCACTTAGGCACAACTTATGAATAGTGAATATACATGACAAACAAAAGTGGTGTATCAAGCTTGGTTGAAACTACATAACTGAAATCAACCCTGTCATAAGTAAATGGGTTGATACTATCACATCTACTAATGGATACCGTTGAAAAACTGTCTTTTTAACAAACTGATTGAACTTTCCATTGGGAATGTAGGTACAAGGGTGCAATGATAGATGATGTTCCCCGTATATTTGAGGCTGTTTTCCAGTGCACTCTTGAGGTTATAATCTTTTGGCATGCTGTTTTCCATCCCAAAAGCAGATTAACAGAATTCTGTATTCTACTTGGTACATTCATGAGATCTATCACTCCATTTAACATGTTAGTGGTGTTTTGGACAGATGATTACCAAAAATTTTGAAGACTACCCTGAGCACCGTCTCAAGTTTTTTTCGTTACTTCGGGCGATTGCTACACATTGTTTCCAAGCTATGATCCTGTTGTCACCTGAGGTTTGTCTTTTTATCCACTTTAATAATTGCTTTATACCTTGATTTTTACTCGTGATTTTAATCTTACATCTCTACTGAACTATGCCGTCCTTCCATTTTACACTTCAAGCTTCTTAACAATGTTTTGGATGATTCATTTCACACTTTTCTATGCAAACACATTGTTTTTTTCCATCTCATGGACTTGTAAAATTTTAATTTCCCCCCCTTTTTGATCAGCAATTAAAGCTTGTAATGGATTCTGTCATGTGGGCATTTCGACACACTGAGAGGAACATTGCTGAGACCGGGCTTAATCTTTTGTTGGAAATGCTTAAAAACTTTAAGGTATGAGTATTAAACCATTGGTCTTGTATTGGTTCTATTCATGTATATATTTTCCAATCTGTCATTATTATTACTATTATTTGCAGAATTCCGAGTTCTGCAATCAATTCTACCGGTCTTACTTTGTGCTGATCGTGCAAGAAATATTTGCTGTCTTGACTGACACATTCCATAAACCGGGATTTAAGTTGCATGTGTTAGTGCTACAACATTTATTTTGCCTGGTATGCTATCTACTTGGTTTTGTATCTATTGTCTCTATGTTCGTGCATATAGCAAGGTTGGGTTGAGCGCCAACAATTTTCTGTTCTTTTCTATATAAAGAGTGCAATAATTAATTATCATATCAAAACAATATTAATGAAATAATGATCTAAATATTTTGATGAGGATCGAGAAATTGAAAAGATGAACAGGAAGATTAAACAAGTGATTTAGGTAATTGATTACTGAAATTGAA
>JAUEJL010063042.1:0-17999 GCA_032274825.1 Drosophyllum lusitanicum | reverse complement strand
TACAATCAACTTTATTTTCTTAAAAATAATACAACCAACTTTCATAATCCTCACATTGTATGCAACTTGTTGTATACAATGAAAGTTATGGCAAAGTTCATTGTATACAATGGTAACTAAACAACAGACACATGAAAAAGTCATTTGTATACAATGAGAAGATTATGAAAGTTAATTGTATTATTTTTAAATTTTTAAAGTTGATTGTATACAATGGTAACTAAAACAAAGTTCATTGCATTTTTATGCAGTTTGCCCTATTTATTATGTACGATTATTATTTAGTATTTATTGTTAACTATTTATTTATTTTCATTACTTATTATTATTGTTATTATTGTTAATTATTATTTTTTAATCTTATTTACAATTAGTTAATTAATTAATTATTATTATTATTCTTGTAATTAATCAAAAGTTTATATTTACATATACATCTAATATCTTTAGTTATGAAAAATAACATACCTAATGTACATCAAATCAGTAATAAAATATCTGCTATCATGGAAGGCACGAACAATAAACTAGTATGTAAATATAAATAAATATTTATGAACGTCTAATTTTAATCAATATCTTAATATAAATTTTATCATAATACAAATCTAAAAATAATTTTTTTAATTGTAATACTAAATACTCCTTGAATTAACATTATATTATATTAAAATTTATATAGAAACATAAATAAAACGAATCGGCTTACTTTACAAGTTTAATTTTTATATGTTTAGTTAAGAAAAAAGTAGAATACTTCTCTCTTAACGATCCACTTTATTTTTAAGATGATGATTTGTACACAGCTACTTTTTGTTATACACAATAAAAAGTTGTTGCTTGGACTATTATACCCATGAATTTGTGGATGAGATTAATAGTTAGTTGGTTGATAGGGGTAAAAAGGTCCTAATTATTATGTATGACAAAAAATGATTGTGCACAGATCATCATCCCTTATTTTATGGAGATCTTTTTAAAAAAATTATAGTTTTGGATGACAAATATTATATCTTAAATAAAATATATCTACGAAGAACAAAAATCCTAATCCAACATGAACTCTACTTCTATAATAAAATCTTCAACTATTAATTCTACACACAGAGAAACCAATCACTTCCGGAGATAGAAAAATTTCAGAGATGGTATTCAACGTTAAGTTAATTGCATCGATGGCCACCGTCTCCGTCGACGTATGGCAATTTGCGGCACGTGTTCCCGATCGAATTAGCAGCGAAGAATTGCTAGATCTTGTGAATTGTTTTCCGCTTCAACAACTTGGCCGATTTGCGCTTTGTATCTGGTCATGTTTCTGTGCTCCTCCTCCGTCTCCGGATGAATTTTATATGGAACATGATAATTCCGGCTACCAAATCTTCCTACTTCATCCTTCTACTTATTAAATGATGACACGTGTAATCCGCTAGCTCTTTTCATGTCTTTTGTTAATTTTGACATTTGTATTAATCTTGTAAGTAAAAAGATAAGCATTTTGGTGATAAAATTTGCTGAATATGGAGTTTTTTTTTTTGAAATACGCACCCACTAAACCTACTCTTAAATCTACTTTATTATCCATATCAAGATTTGAATCCACAACTTCTTGAGAGGAGGCATCATTCCACAACACTAGATACTGTCGTGTTACAAGGTGGTTGTGGAGTTTGATGATGATGATGTTTAGGGCCAAAGAATTTATGTGACGGCGGTTGTGCGGTGTGGTTTGGTCCACCGGGTGACGTAAGCGCAATGGGTTTCATAAAATCCTCCACTAGTTTGGATTGAAGGTTAGGGACCCCAAAGCAATTATGCCTTGGTTTAGGATTCAAATGATGATTTAAAAGCTTACTTACTACTACTTGTCATCATTGATAATGGCCATCATTAGTTTTAGTTTGCTCATAAGTTGCCTAATATTATAAGGGTATTATTCTCTACATATTAATCTATTAATATCATATTATAAGTTATTCAATTAGGTTTAGTCTGTATATAAAAACAGAAAAAGTAAGAGTTATCAATCAATAATAACTTTCATATGTATAGATTAGCGTGTGTATTCAAAGTAGACTAGGGTGTATTACTTATGACCCAATTATAATTGGAAAAGAATGTTTGCTACCCTAGCATCCATGTTATGTGTTGTCACGTTTACATATCTCTTTAATAAAGGTTAATTTGTTATTTCAGTATTTGTTCATTAAAGATGTATGTGAGCATGACATCTAACTTAGGTGCTATTAGCAGCGTAAGTTGCTTTGAAAATATAATTTAAAAATAATGTTTGCTACTGCATCACTTCTTTTATGTGTTATCATATTTACATACCTCTTTAATAAAAGTTAAATTTGTTATTTCGGTATTTGCTCATTAAAGAGATATGTGAGTATGACAATACCTGACTCAGATACTGCTGACAGCATATATCTTTTGTCCGATTATAATATGATATATGAAATTCATCACTCTAGAGAATATAATGTCTATTTTATCCTAAGATTAATAAATATGAACTTATGACATGATATTATCGACAACTTAAACATGGAATAAAGAAAACAATGCTTAGTCAGTAGGTATTGGGCTATTGGCTTATGGGTTATCTGGGCCGGGCCTATGGTTGCCATCTGGGCTTTGGCCCAGGGCGTTACAAGTGAGAGGAGTCCAAGATTCATTGTACTTGGCCCATTACTTTTTGTTGCACCTACGGTCCTTTGACTAACTAACAATTTGCACCAACCATTAGACACCCTTACATGCTTCTCAAATGAGGGTAAAATGGTCTTTTTCATACTTTAAAGAACAAAAATGTTGCTTTATAGTTTTTAATGTTTTGAATTAATTACATAAATGGTGCTCGTGCTTGTCATTGAATTATACTTTTAGTTTTTTAACTTGGGTTTAGGGTTTAGGGTTAAACCTCGTGCTTGTCATTGTCACTTTTTTCATTTTTAGTCTTTTATACCAAGTTTAGTTAAGTTTGACATTTAGTCAAAGGTATTTCATGATGTTCATTTGTTCTTAGTGTTATGAATGTCCAAGAAAAAGAAACATCAATTGTTTATCTTCAAGTTCATAAAAAATCCAATTCTCAGAACGCACATACAATCGATTCAAACTTGGATATGGACATAAACAAACTCGATGAATACAAACAAGGACACAAACACAAAAAACACACCGAGAAATTCAAATCTAGATTCAAACACAATCAAATACACACACGAATGACCAAAATCTGTAACTTGATGGAAGGTTCAAAAAACAGATTTGTCGAACACACGCCCCTTAATAAAAAAACATAAAATTTATAACTGGATTCATACACAACTAAACACACACGGAGAAGAATACACACCCCTGGATCTATCGCTCCTATCAAAGAACACACATGCATACACCCGGATCTGTCAAAGAACCTTAGCGAAAAATTGTAAATCGGACGTGGTGAAGGCGATGGTCGTACTAGAACATCATGGAGGTGGTGGTGGTGGTGGCGTCTGGCGGTGGGGAGGGGTATGTGTCTCGTCGAAGGAGAAGATGGTGGTAGCGTCTGGCGGAGAGGGAAAGAGAGATAGAGAGAGATAAAATGTGGATAGAGAGAGGTAGAGGTTATAGAGATGATTTGTGAGATTGTGAGAGTGTTTGTGTTGGTAGATAAGGTTCAAAAAGAATTTCAGAAACAATAATAACATATAGCATGTTTGGTAACAAGAATAAGCTAGAAAATGACTATAATAACTTTCCTTTAATGGTCAGATTTAACTTCACTTAGTGTAAATGACTAAAAAAGTGAAATAAAATGATAGTCACAACCACTATTTCCATAACTTTTAAACTTAAAGTACTAAAAGTGAAATTCGTGACAACCACATATACCAGTATGTTAATAACTCAAATGTTTTTATTTAGTTTATTACTAGTGGATAGCCTCTCATAATGTGGGCTTGTATGTGAGGTTTTATCAATAAGTGTAGATAACAGTAGAGTTGGTTATCATAAAATTAGACTAAAAACATTTACTAATTACAGCCAAAAGACTTGTCTCATTTTCTAACGTATTTTGTGATGAAACTTATATAAAATGATTTATTTGAAATATAAACTTGAACTTAAATAACCATATACCCATAATACAATCCTGCAAACAGATAGTATACTAGACAATAGTTAGAAAAAGTTACACATCTAGCATTCACAAGATAGAATTCCTTATTTAGTTTGATTTTTTCGGTTTTCAGTTCGATTTGGTTTATTCGGGTAGACTCGAACATCGAACACCTCTAGTCAAAGATTGTAATGATTGTAAATTGTGGCTATGTGTCTAAAGGTTGAAATGGGACAATAACCAACTTAATTATTTACATGTAACTAATATTCATTTAGCTATTACAAATCATTTTGAAAAATGACCAAAACTCAAAAAAAAACATGAATAAACTAGTAAAGGATATTTTAGTCATTTTAAATAAATAAAAGACCAATAGTGAAAAAACCCTTTAAAATAATCACCACTACTAAGAAGTTTTGAAACTGTAAATAGATACATACATTGACAATACTAACTTAAAACTTTGAATTTTGAAAATCTGCAAGTGGGTTGCCTTTTCCTATAAACAAAAGCAACCGCCCTTACGTTCTCTATCTATGAACTATTACATTCAAATTCAAAACTAACGCTTCGAGAACAACACGAGAATCAACATCGACATCGATACCGCGATCTTGAACCCAGAACTCTCCCAGATTTTCGGGTTCGGGTTTTCCCCGTTTCCACTTCCATTCTTTGCTGCTTCCAATTCATCTTTCATTTCTTTTAAAGCTTTATCTCGCCTCTCTCCCACCTAAAACCACATAATATAAAACAAGGGTGAAAAACTACTTTAAATCGAAATTCTAGTCCCTAATTTATAAATCAGTAGATCAAACCAAAGAAACAAAAATATTAGTTCGTTTGGAGGAAACGAGTAACGAGTTGTGGGTCGGGTCCAAGATCTCAGCCAACATGTATGTTTGATTCGTAAAACCTGCTAAAATATCTATTAAAACATTTACGAGGTGTTTGGATTAGCTTATTTTCTAGCTTACGAGCTTATTCGAATTTTGATAAGCATTCCATAGTCCATACAAGTTAGGATACATTCAAAAGAGACTGATATTCGAGTAAAATCCTTCATTATCGATCTTGCAGAAAAACTATTACGAGTGGATCAAAATATGAACAACCTAGCCTACAAATAATTGAGGTAGTGTTTGGTTTGTTAACTTACTGTCACCATCTGTATGGATTTCCTTAAAGGGTTGAACAGGAATAGCTGAATATGTATAGTCTAGGTAAGGAGAGGAGTTGGAATGAAGATGAAGGTGGAACGGGAATCGCTATTTCAAGCAAACACCATTGATTATGCCCAACCCGTTTACCCATTCCCGTCTATTAAGCCAAACACACCCTCAATTTTACAAGAATAAATGAATTCAGATAAAAAATAGAATTACCCTTTGGAGCTTTCGTGTTTGAGCCCGAGCTTCATGAAGACAAAACTCTAGTTTAAGAACCCTTTTCTTCAAATCCTGGTCAGCTCTACGATGCTTCTCCAACTGTCACATGGAAGATTTTCATTTATTACCATAAATCAATGACAGTCATTCAATAAAAGATTTCAAAAAGAATAAAAAATAAACATACTTGGGACTCCAGATCCTTGGTTTTATGGTTCCAATGTGCAGACATAACCCGAATTTCATCTCTCAACTTGGCTATTTCTTCATCCTTGGCTGATAAAAGTTTGTTCATCTTCTCAAGATTTCTAGGTGAAACTTCATCAAGAATCCTCCTCAATTCGGAATCATTATTCGCTCCAGATTTGGCTAGAGCTTGTATGATTTCATGCTCGACCCGCATCACTTCATCTTTCAGTTGTTTTTGTGAAGATTCTCGTGATTGAAGATCCTTCTGCAAAAGATCTAGTTGCTCTCCCAGCTTATTAACACGAGCTTCGTGCTCTTTCAGTGACCTATTCTTCTGATCAAGTTCCTTTAACAAAGCCATGCATTGAAGCTGTGCAGATTGGGCTGAAGCTGCACTTGCTTCTGCTGTTGCTTTTGTGAATGAAAGCTCGGAAGTAAGATTATCCAAATCACGCAGATACTGTCATGCATCAATTTCCACATAAAGCCCCATAAATCATAAACAGAAACTGACTTGTATGAACTTTTAACACTCTTGGGATGCGTAATTATTCCTCAAGGTGGCACATCTGGCTTAATTACTTATGAATGTCTCAATTTTATCTCAAATATATAGGTCAAATTGTCATATGGGTAGAAAGTCATAGGAAGTCTGTTTTTAGAACATACAAAGTCCTCATTTCTTTTATTCAAAGAATCAGATTAGTAACAAAAAGTTCAAAAAATGTAGAAAAGAGTTTGTGGCGGGTCAACTCCTAGTTTCAACCAAACCCGTTTTGACCTATTACCCAACAGACTCATCTTGCCACCTCGGAATATTCCTACTTGTTAATCAATATACAAAACCAAAATCCAGTAAGTGATTGGTAACCACAAATCAAACTAAGAATGTCATTTAATACAGAATGTAGTACCCTGCTCAATAATTGTGAATAAACATTTATAAACAATATAGATTCAGCAATCTTTATGGGTCCATGTTGTTATCTTACCGATCGACATCAGACTTTAAATCAGAAACGATACCACGGATTACATCTAAAATAAGAGATATCGAGTGAGCCTTGGTCAAGTGCTATGCTACCAGTCAGTTCAATCTCTATAACCTTCAAGTTATTACAAGTTCAAGTATTATTATTATTGGTTTGTTAAAATTTTAATCACAAAAAAACAGCATTTATCCCCAAAAGCCAGATCTAGATTTCTCCCATAATTGATCATATCTTCAAAACCCCACAAGAAATCATAAGTGCAACATAAGGACAAAATTGGTAATATACATGGTGAAGTGGTATACATAGAAGAAAGGTACCAAACACATTGATGTGAATATTGTATGTTATTACTTGATTTATGTGTATCCAGGTAATTCAAAATATACAAAAGACAAACTTTTTGAACCATCCATAAAACAAGCCATAAAGTGAAACAATAATATTCTAAACCCACTAAAAAAACCAAAGAGGAACAGACAAAAGGCAGCCCAAAAAAGATTGTTTTAATACCATGAACAATCTATAAACATGTTTGAATGATAAATACTAAACCAAACTAGATCAAATCAGGTCAAATTATATTATTCACTATGAGTTTCTTGAATTTATGAGAAAGTCAAACCTTTTCTGCATCTGATGATGATGCTTGAAGCTGTAGATTTCTCTCATCTAAGCTCTTTTGTAATCTAGAAATCTCTTGTTCCAAAATCTTAGCTCTAGCTTCTGCTTCCTGTGACAAAATCAAACATTTCATTTGACCCAGAAATCATTGAACTCATGTTGACTTAATTTGAACAATCAAGAACACATGCCTGCCTAGTTAAAGATTCTTTAGCAAATGATTCTTCTTGAGATGAAAGACGGTTTCTGACATCCTTGAGTTCGGCAGCAAGTGATACAACATTCCGGCGAAAGCTTTGTTTTTTCTCACTCAGATCCCTCAATAAAGGATCAATCTCCCTTGATGAACTTGTAGTCGACATCTTTCAACTCAACACAGAAACAGAAGCTGAAAGAAACCCTTAAAATCAAAACTGATTGATTGCTGCTGTAACATCAAGATCCACATATCATGTCCTAACATGTGAACAAAAAGTAAAACTTGTGACTGCTTTATTTCAAAATTAGTCAAAGAATAGGGAAATCAAATAATAATTATAATTATAATTATAAAAAAATTGTATACCTGTTGCATAAATGAATTAATTACATGAGAAGGAACATATAATAAAATTGTATATAAAAATCAAAGTTTGAAACTGAATGGAGTGAGAGAAATGAATAATAATTAATAAACAAAGGAACCTGTCAATTTACAAACATTGCAGATGAGTTTGAAAACTCATCAGAACCGCACATTTGGCATCTTGAATTAAATATTAAAAAAAAAACTTTCTTTTTAAGATCAAGGGTTTCAAGACGCAAGTGTAGATTAGAACGTGTGTATTTGTCGACATCCGGAGAGAAGTGTGACGGAATTAAAGACTGAAGACATTGCAGGAAGCAATTAATACTCTCCCATCATTCCAAAATTTAAAATTTTAAAATAATGAAAAAAGTTTAAAGCTTGAATTTTTTTTAAATTTTTTTTGAACAACATCAAAAACACAATATACTGCTAGACTATAAGCACGGATCGAAACCCTTTTGTTCTTTTTGATTTGAAATGAATTCTAGAATATGTAGAGAGAAGAAAACATAAATCAAAACAGCCCTAAAGAAGAAAACAGAGATCAAAATACTGATTGGGATTGAACAAAGCTTAAAAGTAAAAAGTTGAAAGAGAAGTGGTGGAGATAGAAGAAGAAAGAGTTACCGGCCGCCGGCGATGGAGGATTGGAAGAGTGGGGCAGCTGTAAAAATGTGGAAAGCGAAGGGTGGAAGGAGGGTGGGTGGGGTTAAGGTTAGGATGGGTTCGATGATAGTAATAAATGACGAAAGAACGAAGCTAGTGGCTAGGTTGACCGAGAAGGAGGGAGCGCGGCAAAATCAAAAATTTCATCGGTATTGCTTTCCAAGGTGGCCTTTGGCATCTTCTGGCACGCAAAACCTGTGTGTTTCTCCATTTCCTTTTTCTTTTTTCTTTTTTTTTTCGGACAGGACTATTAAAAAATCGTATAAATATTATTTTCATTTAATATGTATAATATGTAATATATTTTTTAATCTTCTAATATAAATAAGGGTAGAATATATTTTAACTCCTAAAGTTTAGGTTAAAAAATGGTTTAACCCTTACACTTTTTAAATGAATGTTTTAATCCTTAAACTTTTTTAATGAATGTTTTAACCCCTAAATTTGTTACAATTCATCGTTTTAGCCACTTTCTATAGTAGGTTACCAAGCTTTTAAAGAACATTTTAATCTCTAAGCTTAGAGGTGTAACCGAATCGAACCGAACCGATCCCAGTCGAACTCTAACTCGACTCGGCCTCTAAAACTTGAGTCGGTAAAGATTGAAGAACGATTGGTTAGCGGTAACCAATGTTCGACAATCTACAGATTCACGAATCACCATCTCATAGATTGCCAAAGAAACTCAAAAACAAAGATAAAGATAGAGAAAATCGAAGATGTGCAATCATCAAACTAGTGCACCTATATGAACTTGTCAATGCAATCGAGATATTATTGATGCTATCCAAGGAGTTGACAATGGAACTAGAGGTCCGTATGTGAGTTTTCATTAACCGGTTTATAGAGAATAGGTGTTTTTATTAATAGGATTGATTGTGGTTCCCCGTTGATACTATAACAAGTATTTTAGATTTAGATTGAGATAAAATTAATAAGGTAAAATAGGATTAAGGATTAAATCATATAACAGAAATTGTTTAAGGGTTATAATGTTCATTATATAAGTTTAGTTGTTAAACAATTTTCAAATCTAAAGTTTAGGGATTAAAATATATTTTACCCTATAAATAAAGACTAACTTTGACAAAATTTATTAAATAATCTTAGTCATTAGATTTAAATAAAATTTAAATTAACAAATCTTAACTATTCTTTTTGATAAAAATTATAGAAGAATGTTCAATATAGTTCATACTTAATTCATAGTTCTAAGGGACTAATTTTAGCCTTAGGATCAATGACATCGATGGTCCAGATTGCATTTTAAAATTTTGGACGGAGTGGCATTTTCGTAATTCACATGTGATTGAATATTAAAATTTTAGAACTATGCTTTTTACATAGACTTTATTGAACACAACTCAAAAGTTATAATCCAATTCTTATTTTAATTGGTCAAAATTAGATTTAATTTTGACTTTAATTTAAATCAAAATTATTAGAGATAATTTCTTATATGTCCTTCTTAAACCCTAAAATACGTATTTGCACACCGTAATTTACAAATATCATATTTATCTTTATAAATATTTTAAAATATCATATTTAACCAAATTCTTAGTTTTATCATTTAAAATATTATATAATCATTTTAAATTCTTTTTTATTATATTAAATAAATACTTAACCTTATTGTCCCTATTTGTAACAATAATGATCGATGACTTGTACAAAAAATACAATCATGTCTCTTTGTATCATGATACCACGCTTCTGCTATCACGCCTGCACTCCCCTTCACATTGACGTTTTCATCGCTGGTCTAAGCACTGACGTCATCTGTCATTTTTTAAATTCTCATTTCATTTATGTTTTATAATTATTTAATTTTTTATTATTGTTTAATACTTAATACATTTTAAACCAACTCGTGTATCATACGTGTATTTAATCTAGTATAAAACATTTGATTTAATCACAATATATATATATATATATAACTAGATTAAATGTCCGTCTGATACACGGTTTGGTTTAAAAATGATAAATAGTGAACATTAATAAAAAAAAGTATTAAATAATTATAAAAAATGAAAGAAATGAGAGTTTAAAAATAGTGACAGACGACGTCAACACCCAGGCCAGCAGTTGAAGCGACGACGTGTGGGGAGGGCAGACATGATGGCAAAAACGAACGTGGTATTACGATACGAATAGATGTTATTGTATTTCTTGTATAAGTCATCGATCATTGTTATTATAATTAGAGACAATAAGTTCAAGTATTTGTTTGTTATAAAAAAAACTTAAACTGATATAAAATATTTTTAAATGATAAAATTAAGAATTTGGTTAAATATGATATTGTATAATGTTATAAAGAGTAAATATGGTATTTATAAATTAGAATGAAAAAATACGTTATTTTAAGTATTAAGAAGGGCATATATGAAATTATCTCTAATAATTTTGATTCAAGAACTTTGACTCCTAAAAGTCAAAATCAAATTAATATTTTAATTTAAATAAATGGTTCAGATTTAATTTTACAAAAAAAAAAACGGATAAGATTGTCTATATCCAAGTTAGCCTTTCATTTATGTTTAGATATATTATTTTCATTTAATGGTATTATATAATATATCTTTAATATATTGTTTGATTTAAGCGCAAAAAATATATGTTGTTAGCGGTACCTAAGTTAAGTATTGTTAACATAGGGGTGTAAACAAGTCAAGTCGAGTTAAGCTCGACAGGGCTCGAACTTGGCTCGAGTACTTTTGGCTAAGCTTGAGCTTTATGAACCTTTATGAAGCAAGCTCAAGCTCGGCTTGAAAAAGTTTTAGGATCGTCTCAAGCTCGACTCAAAAGGCTCGAATCATTATTCTAAAACAATTTTTAAATAACCAAACTTATTCCAAATATATGAAAAACTATATTAAATAACAAAAATAATTTTAAATGTGTATAAACACTATAACAAAACCTAAGAACGAGTTAATTTCAATCTTAAATGAGTTTTTAATCAATAATAACACTTTCACCTATTATTTTATTTATATTTATATATTATATAAAGCTTGTTAAGAGCTCGAGCTGAACCCTTATAAGCTTGAACTCTAATCGTTATATATTTCGATCTCATTTTTAGGCTTAAACTTGATAAAAGCTCTACACAGACGTGTTCGAGCTTGAGCCAAACTCGAATAATTGATAACAGCTCGTCTCATTTGAAGCCCTAGTTGTCGTACGTACTTACATACTTTATTGATAACAAATTACGAAAATGACATAATAACCTTTTATAAAACAGGTATGTGAACCTAATAACACCTACTTTTTATAAACGTACATTGGCATACTTTTACCACCAAGATTTTTTTTTTCTTGAGCTCAAATGAATATTAATTTTTGCCTTAGCATGTGCAATTTGATTGTGAACTGCTATTATGTTCAATTCAAAGATTTGGATTAACAGTGTGATAATAGTTTATGTGTTATATCCCAAACATGTGTTTGATGCTACTTTTGACAATTATTTATAAACGAGTTAGTAATCATCCGCACGTTAGCGACGGGAAAAATAAACATGTTTAATGTTCAAACATAAATATTTAAACTAAAACATATAAAATCCAAATAATTAGCGTGATGAAATTTTGATTTAAAGGATTCATAAAATCTAAAGTTTCCAATGCGATGTATTTATTTAGTAATACGATTTCCAAAAAAAAAACTACATTTTCAAAAGAAATGTCGTTTTTGGATAAAATTTATATTTAAATATAGATAAAAATAGCACGGTCACAAATATATATAATATAATCTTATTTAAAATAAACATTATAAGTTAAAATTTTAAAAAGAAAAATACGTAACATTTAAATGTAATTGAATAATAATAATAATAAAAGAAATAAATTAAAACATTCGTTTCAAAGAAAAAAAATTTGTATTTCAATGTTAAAAAGGGTGCGGTAAATTAAATATAAATTTAATTTAAGAATTAATATAATAAAAGAAATAAATCAAAATAACATCTGTTTGGAAAAAACTGCAGAAAACATTTATTAAAAACTTATAACTTCAAAGGCAAATTGCATGAAAATATAATGAACTTTGTTTTAGTTACTATGGTATACAACTAACTTTAAAATTTTTAAAATAATACAATTAACTTTCATAATTCACTCGTTGTATGCAAACAACTTTTTTATGTGTCTGTTCTTTAGTTTTCATTATATACAATGAACTTTGTCGTAACTTCCATAATATATAACAAGTTACATACAATATGAGGATTATGAAAGTTGGTTGTATTAATTTTAAGAAAATAAAGTTGTTGTATATAATACTAAATAAAACAAAATTCATCATGTTTTAATACAATTTGCCCTAAATTATAAATAGTAACATTTATTAATTAGGATTGAATGAACAGTAACAACTACTGTTTAAAAAATTTAGACGGAGTGTCAAAATCAAACCATTGAAGAACAAAGACAATGGTTTGAACCTTTTCTTCATTATTTTTTTGTTACCCTCTTTCATAATATTTAAATCTAAATTTTAAATTAAAGTATTAATTTTAACCATTATTTGTTTTCTATTTTAAATAATTTTCAATCTAATATCAACATAATAATGCATTACAATTTATATTGAAATTTGTATAAAAATGAGTGGTTTACAACTACATATTTAGATTTACACAAAACATTACATATTAAAATTTATAAAAGAAAAAACATTACTTTTACATTTTATTTAACTTTTTTGTTTTCCGTCATAACACGCGGGTAATTGCAAACCTAGTTATATATCTATTTATTGGGAAGATTACTATTTATTGAATAGTAACCCTTCCTAATAAATGTTAGTTATTATAATATGAACGTTGTTTATTTAATTATAACTAGCTTAACACATCGTGTATAAACACGAAGATAGTTAAAATAAATTTTAGATGATTCTGATGTTAAAGATTACTAACATGTATAGTAAAACAAGTTTAAGCATATATAGAAATATAAAATCTATTAAAAAATGGGTAAATATATTATTAGAAATTCAAACATAACATCGTATTAGAATTTCTTAACACCTTTTTAAATTTCATTCCTCTTAAATAAGAGTTGCTATTATTGAATTGGTGGTTGTTAGAAGAAATGCCGACGTCATAATTTATAGAGAAATGATGTAGTGCTTCCATTTAAATATTTGTAATTGGTCCTATATAGATTAATGTACACTCGTGTAATTACAATTCGAGATATTTGAGAAAAAAGCTAATTCTAAAGATATTTGAGAAAATAAAAAGATATAATTGATGAAAAAATATTAAAATAAGATGATGACATTATATCATATTATTTTAATATATTAATATATATTAAAGATAAAGATTAAATATTAAATATTATTTTCTTTAGCTTTGTGTTTTTTATTCCTTTTAGCTAAATTTGAATCATGTATTTAACATGGTTGCATGTTTTGGGGTTTGTATGAGTATTGTGGAATTAATTAAGTTTATTAACTTTTCACATTTTCATGTAATTAAAGCGTATCAATTGTTTGCACAAAAGTGAAATTTTAAGCCACGTATCGTAACTACCGTAGCTACATCACAAAGATGATGATCTCCCTTTTTATTTGAAAAAACAACAATTAAATTAAAAATCAAGTTATAAATTATTCATATTAGTCATTTCATCATCTTTTCAAGTTATAAATTATTTTAAAATGATTAAAAACGGTAATTTGAGTAATTATGCTATTTTTAAAAATTGAGGATATGTTTAATATTTAAAAATTAAGTTGGACAAATACAAGTTTAAAAAAATAAATTTAAGTACTAAAAACAACAATAATAAAATAAATAAATAAATTTATTAACTAATAACATAAATACTTAAATATAGCACATGTCTTACTAAATAAGTATAACATCACTGCTGCAAAACCTCTATTATACAAACTGTAGGTATAATTAACAAAGCATACCCTCTTCTGCTCTACACATCATATATCTAAAGCTGTTACTCTATTATATATCAGATTGCATGCTAATTAAGATCCCATCTTAGTCAAAAAGTGAAACCTTTTTGATGATGAAAGTAACCAACTAATTGGTGTCTAGATGAATTTCAATGCTTAAAACCCTCTACAGACCAAACATCATGATGGATGCTAATACTACAAGGTATCCAATGAAGGGCTGCAGATTTTTTGCATTGTTCACCAAGGGAGGGCTTGCACCAAAAGCACCTAGTCCAGTTGGATCAGGGTTTCCTAAGCTAAACCCTGGTGGTGGAGATTGTACCCTATACAAAGAAGGATAAATTAAGCATGAAGTTATAGATGTAACTTTATTAAGAAAAAGATCGTCTTGTCAAAGAAACTTTACCCTGGAGAAGTTAATCCCGAAGATGATGTTGTAGGTGGAGGAAAAGAAGTCACGGCCGGTGCTTGTGTAGTTGGTGTAACCGGTGTTGGTGTTGTAGGCGAGGAAGACGATAATGGTGATGATGACGACGATGACGATGATGATGGGTAGACACATGAACCTGTGCCTGTAAGGAAATCACATAAAGTCATCATATAATGCAATTTTAAAACGGAGAACATGTCAAATTACTATATCTATCAATTTGCAAAGTACTGTGCCATTTTCTCACGAGATTTTAAGGGGCAATTTCGTAATTTTGTCTTCGCCTCATGATTAAATCTTTTTGCGAAATTTTGAAATTCTCACGAGATAAGTAAAAAGAGAACATGTCAAATTGATAATCAAACAAGTTAAGAGTCTAAATATGTAATTTTAATACGTACAACCTTTTACAGTGGCGGATGCACGAAAAACATCACGGTGGGCACAAACCAGTAGAGATAGTTCTACTAACTCATTAGATAACGAGTCAAAACATATTTGGATTATAATTCAAGATAAAATTGTAAACGTTACAAATTATTGTATTGATTTATGCCCCTTTAAAAGGGGCATTATTTATGTATATGATTCTAAAAGAGCCTTTTCTAAAACTAGGATGGGGATTATTCATGTTTCTTATAAAAATATAGGTAATGAGATTTTTACAGAGGAACTTATTCGTACATAATAAAATTCGTCTTTATATAACATGTATAAGCATTTAACAATACGTGATACAAGTTGATAATGCATAAATTGTTATGTATGGATACGTTTTGTTGTGTACGAATCATAATATATAGTTCAAAGGAAGGAAAATTTTTTTAGGGAAAACACTTACTTGGATTGATGTTGGTTAGAGTAGCGGCACCTCCGAAATCACAACTTGTTGGGGCCGGGTTCTTTTGATAATAACTATTAAAAGCATATGATGCATGATTCTGAAGAGTGGTTGGTTCATAACAGCTTGAACCCTGTTGAATTGTGGCACAATCAGCTCCCCCAATACCACATGCATAATCAAGAGCCGACTGCAACGCCGCTTGTGATACACCGTTTTTTGCTATGCACCAGCTCTGTCCTCGACCTGCTTGACCATTTCCTCCGACTGGTGTGGTCACAGGGTTCACCGTCGGCTGCCCTCCAGGATTCGTACTCGGGGTTGTAACCGGATTAGTGACAGGCACAGGTGGATTAGTGACGGGTGTAGGTGGATTGGTGACGGGTGCAGGTGGATTGGTAATGGGTACAGGTGGGTTTACTGGATTTGTGGCCGGATTAGTGGTGGTTGGAACACCACTAGGGTTGGCCCCTGGGACTGTAACAATCCCAGGGGCTGTATTAACCGGAGGGGTGATGACTGGATTGGTTAACGGAGCTGCAGGTAAGGCTGTGGTTGGGGGGTCAATCGAGTCCAATTCCGTTAATTTATAACGGAAGAATTCGATCAATGTTCGATGAATAGAAGGAAACAACTCTTCTTTCTCTCTACCAAGCTCTCCGTTTACAAAATTTCTTGCATGAGGAGCATCTGAGCTTGTAACTGTCAAAAGTCAAAATTGGACCGTATTAAATGGCAGGATGATTCACAAATTTTGACAGTGAAATGAGTACATGGGATGTTTGGATATGTTTTTTGACATATGTGTTTGGATATCGATTAAAAAACGTAAATCCAAACATCCCCTAACGTCATTGTTCCCATAGTTTAGTATTAATTTCACAAAGAGTTGATGAAATCTGAGTTATAAATCTGTAAATAAGGAAAATTATATGGGTATATTGTATTACAATGATAAATATTTATAGAGTACAAATACTATAAGAGAATATCTAATTATGAAACCCTAATGGGCCATAACCTATCTATATAATGGGACTGAGTCATCCTATACTATATGAGAAATGATCCGTACACAACCGTTTTTTAGCCGTACACAACAAGGTACAAACAGTTAATACATATGGTACAAGTTGATATATAGATTTGTTGTATATGATCACTTTTGTTGTATACAGATCAACTCCTTGTACTAAACCCTAATCTATATTATCTAACAAATCAATGAATTAAGACGTAATCAGATTTTACTAACCAATATAAAAAGGACAAAACAACAGTTTTTATTTAACTATGACCGTATTATGCATTTTCATTTCTTCTCTAGTAACATCTAACGACTATCGCTAGTAAATCATGACACGATACGAAACTCAACCTGAATCGAACACGAAGGTCGACACGGACACGACCCGTAACTAAGTTGGGTCAGAAATGAGTCAATCCGAAAATGCACGGAAAAAGTTGACCCTACTCTTATTATTCAACCGGTTAGATCAAAAGTTGATCAATTAAGTATTTAATTGTTTCTTAATCTTATAACATGTTATTATATTTTATAAAAAATTAATTTTCATATTTATGTAAAATTATAAATATTCAATAAACACATTCAAAAACAAAAGAATTTGAAATGAAAATAAAATTAAAATATTAGAAGGGATATTGAAACAATATTCGTGGAGCCTAGAAATATTCTACTCTTCTCTTTGTTGGATAGGAAATATCAAATAGGAGGCATTAAGGATATACTATAAATTTGTCTTTTTATTATATATATAATTCGGGTTTGGGGATCTGAGGGGTATATATCCCAATGATTTCTAAAATCGGGAATACGCGTCTCCACCCCCTGTCAACTTGGGGATTTCCTATCAAATCGGGTTCGGGCGAGTTTTTGTTCTCCCATGATAATAGACTATCACAATTGGTGATAAAAAAATTGGTAAGATTTATATGCAACTCTTCTGAAAAATGGATCGACACAAAACTCTACCTGAATTTGGATTTTTTTTACAAGAAACACAATCCGAATCTCATTATCTGAAAAATGGGTCGACCCGAACTGATCACGAAATTAAATGACACAAACCCAACTAGACACGAAGCTAAAATGGGTCAACATTAAATGACACAAACCCAACTAGACTCGAACACGAAAATCACTATGAAGGAAGCAGATTTCGAAGAGTCGAATGAGTTGAAAGTCATCCTAAGTAAATCGATTTGAATGCAAAAGAACCC
>JAUEJL010063031.1:0-18000 GCA_032274825.1 Drosophyllum lusitanicum | reverse complement strand
TACTCACCTTATACTTAGATCTGAAACACCATATCTCTCCCCATCATTGATTGAACCACAGATTGAAGAGAGAGAGAGAAAGAGAGAAACATGAAGCACCGGCGATGTCCGACGAAGGCAGCGGTGGAGGTAGTGGCGATGTCCGGCGAAGGCAACGGCGGAGGTGAGTGTTACGTCCGATGATGACGGTGACGGCGACTTATTGCCGGAAAATACAGTGGGCGGCGATAGTGGTGGGAGGCGTGAGGCGGTGCACTGGTGGTGGGAGGTTGAGGAAGAAGATGAGAGAATAAGGCTGTAAGTTTGGTTTTTTCATTTAAAAAAAAAGTTAAATATTATTTAATATGGAAATCAATAAGAAATTAATAAAGAGGTAAAATGACAAAATTGTTTTCATGTGCAGGGCACACGAGGAGACTTAACAGAACAAACTGACAGATTCCGTTAATAAGGACTGTGACTGCAATAAAATGGTAGTTAAAGGACTAAGCTTGCAACTTTTTTAAAAAAGGACTAAACTTGTAATTTATGGTTAGTTAAAGGACCATTTATGAAATTAACTCTTAATATAAAGGCTAAAGGGTTATATTAGTCTTTTTGTACTAAAAGATCATTTAAACCCTAATTAATTATATTCCTTATTCCTAAATTAGTGGCTCAAAACCTCTCCCCTTCTTAAATACGGATAGACAGAAATGTATCAACATAACCGTTAATCTAGCGGCGCTTTAATCATGTTCGTCGGTGATAGGAGCCAACATTCGAAGCAAATCAACAGCCTTCCTCTCTTATCTCACAATCGATCAAAAGCCAAAGACGACCATCATCATCCCCGGATCTTATTTGTCAATAATAATAATAAGGGCAAACTGCATCAAAATACAACAAACTTTGACTAAGTTACCATTGTATACAACCAACTTTAAAATTAAAAAAAATATATATAACAAACTTCTATAACCTTAACATCGTATGCAAATGGTGACCTGAAGTGTAGGTAACCGATCATTTTTTTAGTATTTTATAATTTTAAATTCATATCTTCTTCAAGATATTCATATGTTCTTTATCATCTTCAATGAAACCAAAATTTTGCAATATAAAGATCTGGTGCATACAAAAAACCACAAACTTGAAGATCTCACATGAAATTGGAACCAAATCTGGAATGCAAATCAAGTTTATGAGATTTTTGGGGCAGCAACGGTGATTGAAACAACAAACTTACTCACGATTTACAGAATCAAAACTGGAAGATGAACACATGATTCAAAACTTAGATTTACAAAAAACCAAATCTAAATTCAAACCTTAAAACACATGAATCAAAACTCAAATATCAAAAACCTAGATGAAGAAGATGAACAAAACTATAGCCCTAAACTTACTCAAATCGCATATGCAAGTAGGTACTCAAATCATTTTGAAGAAACCCTAAAACACACAAATCGCTCATAAATGGTGGTGGTCAAACAGACGGCAGTGGCTTAATATACGTCATCTTGTGCGGAACTTCGGATTTGAAAACTGGAGGTCAAAATCGAAGGGGCAGTGGCTTCATCTAACTTCCGTCATCTTGTGTGGAACTGCAAATCGGAGGTCAAAAACCCATATGAAGAACCCTAATATACGTACCGAATTCAGAAACGACGGTGGTGCGGCAGTTTGAAGGGGGCTATGGAGCGGCGGTGGTGCAGATTTAAGGTTTAATCTTCCAATTTGGGTTGAGCTTTTCCGATTTAAGTATACGTGATTTAGGTGTTTGATTTTTTCTGATTGGGTTGTTTGTTGTGTTTCTCTTCAATCCTTCATATTCAAGTGTCATCTCATTATTATTTATTATTTATCAAAAAATAAATAAAGTGAAAATAAAGAGAAATAACCGGTTAGTAAAAAATAAATTACTTGTTATAGTGGGTTGTTTGTATTTAATGTGAATGTTATAGAACTTGGTTGTATTTTTTTTAAATTTTAAAGTTTATTGTATACAATGGTAACTTAGCTAAAGTTTGTTGTATTTTGGTGCAATAATAATATTAATAATAATAATAATAAATAAATAATTGAATTTAATAATATATAATTAATAATATATTATAAATAATATAAAATAATAATAGATAAATATTAAAATATACTTAATAAAATAGGTATTATTTTATAACTAATCAAAAATTAATTTTATAATTTAAATTTTAATAATAAAATAGTGATAAAATAATAATAAATAAGTTATAGTATTAGTAGTAATAATAAAAATAATAATAAATACAATTACAATACTAATAATAACCGGAAAAAGAAAACTGTAGAATACCCTTTTAAAATTATTTTTTTCACTTTTATATGAAAAATAAAAATTCCTCCTTTTTAAATAAAAACTAGAAAATTTTGTCTGGCTAAACATCGCTTATAAATTTTTTGTCATTTTAGTTTTTATTTTTACGAAAGACACAAATCATGTCAAATCTTTTTCTTTTGTTTTTCATTTTTCTGAGTTTTCTTAAAAAACTTTGCCGTTTATGGACTTTTTTTCTTCACAACTTTACTGGTTCGATCTGTAGCTTAAAATTGTTGACTAAATGTGTGGGCCTAAATCTGACCTTTGTACAAGTGCAACAAGGAATGAGAACCCGATTCTATTCTAGTTTCGAGTCACTTACAGCTTTTATAAGTTTTCTAAATTTATTTTTCTCTTGATACTTAACTAGCTAAGTATCCCTTATACTTACGACGTTTCAAATATTATGATTTGTAACTAAAGATGATAAAATAAACAATTAAAGATTATTGTATATAACTATAAACTTTATTATATAAAGTTTAATGTAACTAAAGATGATAAAATAAATAATTATGATGTAATATATTTATATTATTTTTTGAATTTATGTAAAATATTTTATTGACCTCTCACCATATCTCATATTAAAATTAAATTTGAATAATGTTTTGACAATGTTGACATCTATTATCTTCTAACCACGTTTTTATCTTATTTAAATATTAAATAGTAAATATTTACCAAAACTGTAATAATATTGTGTACTACATGTTTTTAATTATAAAGTTGATTAAGAAAAGTCAAAATTAGATTTTAAGTTTTACCAAAAATAAATGGTTTGATTTAATAATTAAAATTTTATATAAATTAATTTATATAATTATTTAAAAGATTTTATTCATGATAGTCTTGTTAATATTAGAATCTATATAGAAGATAAGATATAAGAGATATTAAGAGAAAAAAAAGATATTGTTAATGACAACAATATTTACGACAATTATGAATTTAAAATACTCCATTTTGTTTAGGACGATTATTATAAATTAAAAGAAATTTTAATTGCTTATGACAAGATATAATTAAATAATCAAACATTTTTCAATTCAAATTTGAATTCGAAAATTATATTATAAGATATCAAATTGATTTAAAGGAGAATTTTAATTTTAATTAAATAAATGAGTAATTACAATTATTTTTAAATAAATAGCTAGGATGATATAATAAAATTAATGCATGTTAGTCTTTTATTTATATTAGAAGAAAGATTAGAAGATTCTAACACTAATACTCACATAATGACTAGGTGGCGACGAATAGAATCCTGGTCACAACAAATATTGACAATGTTTAATAAGGTACATGAATTTAGGATTTAGCGACAACATTAATTTACCAAACAATAAGAAAAACCAATAATGCAATCAACTAACTTAGACATGATTTCCAATCATCGAGAAATAATCGATTACGAAATTCTCCTGACGCACTCCTCACATGATAAAATTTGGATCAAATATTTAAGAACACGATCGATTTGCACCTGAAACTTATCATTAATCATCTACATCATCATCATCCATGTTAGTAGCCATGCCAGTGCATACATCCATAAACCATCTGCAAATATACAAACCATATCATAATAAAGATAAAATGAAAATAAATAAAAATCATTTTCCAAACTGGTCACTTAGGAAATCTTACCGTCGCTAATGGGTAGATATCTTAAAGAACCACTCCAAGTCGCTTCAAATAAACAATCCGTAGTCGTATTGATCCCACTGCGGCAATTACACACAAACGAATCATACGGACCATCGTACCCACAAACTCCGTTGCTTTTCTCACAATTAGCACACATTGGTGGATACTCGTTGTTGAAGTTAAACTTATACTTTATCGCGACGCCATATTTCCAACTGTCGGGATTATCCGCATGTTCGCTAAACCCATACAACCCCGAGTACGACCCGCAATTCATCTTTTGCAAGTCCATCTCAAAAGACGGACCGAGATCCACAGGCGTGTACACGCAACACGTTGACACTGAGACACCGAGCCGACTCACTGCTTGACAAGAGTTCAACATTCCACAAACTCGACTCCCACTTCCCGTGTCACAAACCGGAGAAACGGACTTGTTACGATCACCGTCGGATTTAAATATCGGCGATGACGTAACGTCACAGTTAAGCAGGGCGAAAACCGTATCGTCATGGAAGCTAAACGGGGCATCCCAGTCGAGACTAAACCCTTTGCTAGGTTGAGTGCATGCACAAGTCGACATCGTGGGGTCGGTGATGTAGATGACTTGGTTTGAGTAGTCGATGGCGGTGATCGGGTAGCACCCGGTGTGTGTGACGAAAGTGAGATGTTGATTGTTGCAGGTTACGCGAGTTTGGAATCGTGGGTCGCCACAACCCGGGCTGGTTCCAAATGGGTATTTGACGGGTATGGGGCCGCACATGCTTTTGCATGTTTGGGAGGTTGAGGGGAAGGAGGAGAGGATGATGATAATGGAAATGATGGCGAGTTTGATTGTGAAAAAAGGATGAATGTTGTTGTGGAGTGACATTTTAGTGCACATAAAAACCCGAAACACCTAAAGTTTGTAGATTGAGACTGGAAGGGGGAATTTTGGGCTAATGAGGGGCCATATATAAAGAAAAACAGAAGAATATATATATGTTTATATAATAAGTTATATTTAAATTTAAATTTAATTATTTGTTTATATGAATGGGTAGGTCGAGTCCTCGGGGATTTATTTTGTAGGTTTGTGGTACTTTTTAGCTACATAATTTGATGCTTTGGTCGTGATTACTTTTCAAGATAGATAATAACGAATTACGAGAGAGATAAGATATCGACAGTTATAAACGAATTCGTAGATAGATTGACAGAGTGTTTATTAAAAGAATGGAGGTCTTGAAGGGTGTTTAAATTAATGATTATTTTAATTTAGAAAATAGAGTAGAGATAATTAATATAGAGAGAGTGTTTATTAATATTGTATTGTTAGAAAATAGAGATAATTAAAAAATTGATTTTAATTTAAATTTAGTAAAAAGTTGTTGTAGATGAGCGAAGGAGGGAGGGAAGGAAGGAAATGATAACCGGTGAATGAAGAATACGATTCTCCAATATGTTTGTTTCCCTTTTCGTTGCCTTAGATAAGATTATGAGTAGGAGAATATGATCCACTTCGTGCCATTTCAATAAAAAAGAATCTCGTTTATCATTTTATTTTTTTTATTTTTGTTTTTTTATCATAACTAATGTTTAATTGTGACAATCCTCACACTTGGAAGTTAATTTCCAACCAACACCCTTTTCAAATTGTGCTATCATCCATTTCAAATCATGGGTCCAACCCTGGTGGCAATGGTGGAGACTAAGTCTGTCAATTCAAGTCGGGTTCGTGTCAGTTTTGTATCGACCCAATTTCGACCCATTTATTTTTGTGTCAGGTTCGGGTCGTGTCAGTTTTTTCGTGTCAACCTTCAGGTCGACCCATTTAGGCCAAATGTCATCGACGAGAATTTTTTCGGTTTTCGAGTACGATTTTCGAATACGGCTTTTCATTTCAACTACGATTTTCTTTGTCAATATTTCAAATTCCATCTTTGTTTTCCAAAGTCCGTCAAAAATTTCGAAAATGATTTTCATTTATATTCTAACTTCAATTATCAATGTTCGTTTCGATTGTATTCAAACTTCAAATTCGGTATTTATTTCGGTTTGATTGAAATTTTGATTTTACTTTTTTATTCATTTATATAAATGAATATAATAAAAACTATGATGTATTATTATTCTATCAAGTACCAATAAATAATGTCATTGAACAACTGAATAATTTAAGATTATTCATCATTAAATAGAATTATGAATCGATTCAAAATACTAAATTATCACCTATCAAATAATTAAAAGTAAAAGTATCAAAATCATATAGTGAAAATAACAAATACCAAAATAACATACTATTGTTTTAACTGTAAATCTTTTATTGTTTATTTTGAGTTTTTAACGTTTAAGGGTTTTATACTGTTGTTTGGCGATTTTTATTGCCCTAAAATATCACTCTCTTATTTGAATTCATAATCTTCTTTTCAAAATTTAAATTAAGTATTAAAGAAAATTTTAAAATGTTATAGTTTTACCTGTAAACGGGTCATACGGGTCATTTTCGGGTTGTCGGGTTGACCATAACCCGACCCATTTATTTTCGTGTCGATTTCATGTCAACGCTTTTGACCTGTTTCGTGTTCGTGTCACTTTTTTTCGTGTCGGGTTTCGGGTTGACCCAGCAATTGCCAGCCTTACTTGAAAGCTTTGTGAGATAATAGATGATTTAATAACCATTATGTAATAAGAATATTGTTGTTTTTGTTTAATAACATTCTTATGAGATCGAGTATTGTTGTTATTGTTATAAGAGGAATATTATTTATAAGTGATGGATCTCATCAAAGTGGGAGTGTTCGGTGTGGAGGCCCTAAGGGGAATACCACCCTATTCTAGGACTCCAGGGTGCCATAAGTACCGTCAATATAGAGCCAAAATTTGGAAGCCAACGAAAGAATGGTTTTCTAGGTCTCCAATCTCCTATTCTTTTCTCATTTTATTCTTTTAATAAAAAATGGATAATGTGACTGTGGATAAAAGATAACTATTATGGATGTTTCATTTTAATTAATATATACATCATCTCATATTTTCAACCTACTTCCGGCTTCATTTACTCTGTCAAATATCTTTAAATAAAGAGTTAATTGGCTAAATGATCCTTTAACTATCTCAAAATTGTAATTTTAGTTCTTTACTTAAAAAAAATACATGGTTGGTCGTTTATAACCCATTTTGTTGCGATGACAACCCTTTTTAACAGTTTTGGTTGGTAAAGTGTTAGTAAAGTCTGTTCACTTGACGATGTTTAGGCCATTTCACACTCTTTTTAATCGATCTTTTATTAATCTTAAATTATATTTAATCTTTTTAAAGATAAAACATCTCTCTCATTCTCTCTTATATTTCACTCTCTTTCCTTATCTCTCTCTCACTCTTTTTTCTCTATCTCTCTCTCTCACTCTCCTTCCCTAAATCATATATCTGAAACCCATTTAATCGATGTAATAGCACATGAAGAGGCACCTGAAACCCATCTAAACACAAAGCAGATGTAATAACCCCATAAGAAAAACTCATTTAATGGAATAAACACAAAGTCACATATTTAAATGGAGCCCAGAAACATAATCGAAGTAACTTCAGATATGGAAAACCTAGTCAAAAGCTTCAATTCTGAAAATTGGAGCTCAAAGTCGAAGGAGGTGGCGGTCATTTTGTTACGATATGAACTCACACTGTCACATGAAGAAGGCGGCGGTGGCGGTCATCTTGTTACGATTTGAACTTGAAGGTAGCGGTGGTAGTGTTGGTTTAAAGGCGATGATGATGGTATTTGTTTGAAGGTGGTAACAGTGGTGTTGGCTTGAAGGCAGTAGTGGTGGCGGTGGTGGTGTGTAATGTGGTGGCAGATCTAAAAAACCCTCCTCCTTTGCGTAGGCGGCAGATCTGAGGGGTTTAAAGGCAACGGTGGTGGTCTGAACAAGATGAACTATCGCAACCCCTCAATGGTGGTGAGGGGGAGAGCGAGAAGGTTTAGGTTAGGCGACGAAAAGGAAGTTTTAAAATATAAAAGTTTTTTTAGTTTTAAAATGATTTATAATTGAAAATAAGAAAAGTGATAACCACATTTCTTAAGGCTATGGATAAGAATAAAAAAAATATGATGAAACTTAATTAAAAGGTAAGTATTAAATTTATAAAAGTTTGATTATAAAATATGAGTTGTGATTGTCATTTTTAAAAATTAAAATTTTCTTTTTTATTTTCATCCACAACCTTAAAAATTGTAGTCAATATTCTCCTAAAAATAAATAAAAAAAGATAAAGTGATCATTTTACAGATCATACTAACGGTGATGAGTTATAAAGAATAAACGATACAACTTTTAAATGTAAATAACTAAACTATGAGTTATAAAGAATAAACGATTCAACTTTTAAATGTAAATAATTTTAAGATAGTTAAAAGATAATTTAGCCATGCAAACTTTCAACTAGCTTTGCCATAATATTATTAAGCACAAAAAAAGTTACAACTGCATTTTTACAAATATTATAAAGAAAACTTTCTAAACAAAAAAATTAGAATTAGTTGACAAATTACTAAAGTTTAACATCTGTGAATATTTTTCTAAAAATAGCAATGAGATAAACTCGAAAACAGTGTTTTCATACCAAATTTGACAACAAGGTATTATGTATCCCGCGCTTCGCGGCGGGGTTAAATTATTTTTATTTAAAGTTTAAATTATGTTATTCTTGTTAAAGAATACCAAATACAAATTCGGATATACAATCATGTTTTTGTGGCCATCTTTCGTAAGCCAAAATAAGGGCAAGTCGTGATCAGCTTTTATGTTGTGTCCCGAGTTAAAATTAGGAGAGAAAAGAAAAGATTTAAAAAAAAATGAATTTTAGTTGTGTTCCTAAGTTTGTTAGGAGAGAAAACAATTTAAAAGAAAAATTACCCTTATTTTCTTTCTTGATTTTCCTCTCAAAATCAAAAATATTTTAAAAGGAAATTAAAAAAAATTAAAGAAAGAACAAAAAAAATAGGGATAAGTCAGAAAGACAGAGGAATTAGCTAGTCTATGGTTTTGATGTATGTCATATCATTTAAAATATCATCATCTCATGATATATAGTGGATTTTACTAAAAAGCCCCTCAAAATCTCATGATAAACTGTCAAGTTAGTTTGTAAATTGATAGTATAGGGTAATTTAATTTACAAAAAAGAAAATGGAAAACAAATTTAAAATTCAACCCTATCCACTGATCTCATTTGCCATTTTGCCCCATCCTCCAAAAACAAAATTAATTATAAAAACTAAATAACAAAACCTATCAAGAAAAGAAAAGCACCTCCTGTTCCCCTCTTTTCCCTTTCCCCTCCCTCCCCTTGGTTATTGATTCATCATCTTTAACCTACTTGGGGAGGGAAGATCTTTTCTTTTTCTAGCAATTTAAATAAAACCCACATAATCTTGATAAAGATTCAACCAATTTCCTGTGTGGGTTTATTTTTATTTTTCTTCTATTTTTTTTCGAAATGGAAATTGATAACATAGAATGCGTTTCAACATCTGATGGGTTGGATGATGAAATCCCACATAATCATCATCATCATAATCATAATAACCATCATCATCATCATCAAAACAATCCCCCAAATCTGCAGTTCTCGTCATCCAAGACTCATAATGTTAATGTTGTTCCTGCAACGATTAATCCCACAACCAGCGTTCATGAGCTTCTTGAATGTCCTGTTTGTACAAATTCAATGTACCCTCCAATTCATCAGGTTTTTTTTTCTCTCTCGACGATCATATAAATTGATAGATGTCGCTGTTAATTTTTAAATGATGTTATTAAACTGCTTTAATTTTTGGATTTGGCGTACGTTGGTGGAATTGTATTTGTTGAAATTGAAATTAAATCATAGAGCCGATAATTTATGTTATTTAGGAGGGGGTTTTAGGATTATGATCATCTTTCTGACTTTTTGGTCAAACATATTATTTTGACAATTTAATGATTATGTAAATTATGTTACCAGTTTGTCTTCATCTTCATTTATTCTAATATCTGTAGTAAGTCATCATGAAATGAAGAAGAATAAACTTATCTTGAAAAAGCTTCATAAGTTATTATGAGAGTTTTGAAGTATATATAGCTGGTTTGTGTTTAAGATTCAATCGCATTTCCATTTCTTGAAAGGACGAAATGTTTTTAATAGGAAACCAATAATTTGAGGCTGCAGCACATTTTTGTTCACTAATCTATGGTATAGAGGATCATCTGGTTAATTTGTGTCGGTTTTTGAAACTGGAAGTTAGATAACTTGACTTGATAAGTCAAGTGCATATCTAAGAGTGTATGTACACATATGAGTAGGATATCTAGCTACTTGAGGATGAATTTTGAAGGTCCTTTATTTGTAGCTTCTTCCCTCTTCAAGTTAATGATTTACGCTACTATTGTACATGCTCACTACCTTCTAACTAAATACCACAGTTTGCATTTTGGGAATGTCACATAACACATGCTACATTTCTCCCCCTTTTTGCAAATCTTCAGTCCAAAGTCACCTCGTTGCTCACCAGTACGTTCAACAAATTATCCATAAACGATCATTTTGGTTCACAAGATTCTTCCTTTTTGTCATCATTGAAAGATATTCAAGATATCTAACGAATGGTCTAACATTTCCTTAAAACTATGTGGTTTTTTTGACATCATGATGAAGCGATATGCACCTTAAAAATGGAGACCCTTTTTTATAAAAAAATATGATTTGGTTTGTGATTTTGTGCAGTGTCACAACGGGCACACGATTTGTTCCACCTGTAAGACACGAGTTCACAACAGGTGTCCAACTTGCAGACAAGAACTTGGTGATATAAGATGCCTTGCTTTGGAAAAAGTGGCTGAATCTCTAGAGTTTCCTTGCAAATACTTCTCCCTGGGGTGCCCTGGGATCTTTCCATATTATAGCAAGCTGAAACACGAGGCCATCTGCAATTTTAGGCCATACAGCTGTCCATATGCGGGATCAGAGTGCTCGGTTGTAGGGGATATCCCGTTTCTTGTTTCCCATTTGAGGGATGATCACAAAGTAGACATGCACTCTGGTTACACGTTCAACCACCGTTATGTCAAATCCAATCCACGTGAAGTTGAAAATGCCACATGGATGCTAACGGTTAGTGCCTAGTAACTTTAGTTGAACCTATTAGCTATCAACTTGAAAACTTATATGAATTTTGGTAGCAAGATTTACCATTAGTAGTATTTAATATAATAATTATAAATTGAAGGTCGTTCAGGAAGCAGTCTCTCTATCATTAGTTAGAAGATATTGTCATACATCTTATTTCCCCATACCCCTCCTAGGATGGATTTGGTTCTGTTATTGTTATTGTAGTGTATAATTATAAAGTTTATGCTAGTTGTCACTTGTCAGTTTGTTCTTATTTTCTCGATGTTGAAAAGCAGTTGGCCAAAGTCAAATGCTCAAGTAATAATCGTAACCTAGTTTGTTGATTATATATTAGGGCTTATATACCCCTTTAAGTGTAGGGTTATGTTTTGTAGCGGATTATTATACAGGTGTGTAGACTGTTGGGTTCGATTCTGCCTCTTTACCTGGGTTTTCTTTGAAATTGAAAGGTGACTCCTTTGACCGCGTCTCAATTTTCAAAATTCTTGTAAATAATTTACAACAATTTTGCTTTGTCTGAAAGTTTATTTCTATTTCCTACCTGCACATGTTTACCTACATTTTTAAAGCTTCCACTTTGACTTTAAATTCAAACTTTGCCAGGCTTTTCTAATATTCTGGCCAATATAAAGCTTTCTGTTTTTCTTATAGTTTAATCTTGATTTGACTTACACATGTTAATTTCAACCTAAAAGTTAGTTTCACTTTAAAGTCAAAATTCATATCTTTTTTAGTATCCATACATATATACATCTTCACAATTTTTTTGGTTATGTTTAGTCTATCACCCACTTACCTATGTTAAATATGTATTCAAAAAATGTAGTTCCTGCAATTTAGAGGTAGTAGGATGGGTTGGGTTCCATCGCAAAATGCATTCCGTTGAAATGCGTCGTGTTTTAGTACTAGTAGAAACCGGCTGAGTCTGTCCTACAAAAAGCATCAGTTATGATTAGTTAATTACAAAAAACAATATTATTATAACAATGATCCAAATCTTCGAATATACACTTTGGATGGTTATATGTATTAAAAATAAACATTGGGCAACTTCCAGACCATTTGACCCGTTCTTGGCCTATATGAGATAAAAAAAATACAACCATATATAAGTAACTTGGTCAAAATCGCCACCTCTACCTTGACTTGAAACTCAAAACTTTACGTCATTTCTGGTGTCAATTTCCATTCTTTCTGAGTTTTGTGCATCATGTTCATTTAAATACAGGTCTTCAACTGCTACGGGCAGTATTTTTGTCTCCACTTCGAGGCGTTCCAGCTCAGCATGGCCCCAGTGTACATGGCGTTTCTGCGGTTCATGGGTGACGAAAATGACGCCCGGAACTACCGTTACAGCCTGGAGGTAGGCGGGAATGGCAGAAAACTAATATGGGAAGGCACCCCAAGGAGCATAAGAGATGGTCACAGAAAGGTTAGGGACAGCCATGATGGGCTCATAATACAGAGGAATATGGCTCTCTTTTTCTCTGGTGGAGATAGGAAAGAACTCAAGTTAAGAGTCACGGGTCGGATATGGAAAGAACCTCCTACAAACTCTGATGCTACTAATATATGCATTCCAAATCTGTGTAGTTAACTTGCTTCATTTCGTTCTCTGGGTCTCATCTTCATTTATCTGTTAGTCAGACAGTGTACCCAAAAATAACTGGTGAATGGAGGTGTATTTATTTTTCTGTATTTGTGTGGTAATTATTAGGGCTTTGATACCACTAGTGTAAGTAATCTGTCTGCAAAGCATATGGATTTAAAACTCCCATTTGAAGGGAATTTATGACAATGTACCATTTTGCCCCTACATGAGGTATAACTTCTCCTGATCTAATGGTTATTTTTTGTAAATGTATTAACTAGATTTGAACAAGCTACAACCATGATGATGTTAGAGATTAGAGTTTGATCACTCTGTCTTATTATCATTACACGGTCACGTTGGCTTCATATTAACTGTGAAACACCCCCCTCTACCTTTTCCGAGTATGATCACACCCTCGTCACTTTGAATTCTAGGGCACACGTACTATTCAAATTTCACTTCTATAAATAAATTAAATTTGAAATAAAACATATTACATTAATAAACAGAAATTACTTACATTAATTATAAAATTACCACAGTTGAAGCTGCCGAAGATACTCCCCTGTGTGTAAGCTACTTGGCGATAAGTGTCTATTTATTTGTTTTCTCGAATTACCCGGTGGATGTTGATGTTCTTCATCATCAAATAGATCATAATCTTCCCTGAGATTAATTGGTGCATTTGCATCAAAAGAAAATTTCATAGTCTTTGATTTTTTGTTTTACTTCCGCGACAACTGGATTGGAGTGTTAACCATTTTGGTTCATCCTTTAGAAGATATCATACAGGTAGATGCGTAAAAGAAGCAAGATTATGTTATTTATAGCTATGGAGAGCTGAACTCGAAGTATTTGCCTCGGATAGTCAGATTCACCGCTTGCTTGATGATTTGTCAAGTTGGTGATGACGACGTTAAACTTGCTACCTAATTAATCATAACTTGTCACTTGCTCGATAATTGATCTTTCGTTCTACAGACGTGTCATCATTTAGAACTCCTATAATTTTGTACCAAAAGAAAACACTCTTTAGTCAGTTTCACACCTTTTTGTGCCCATATATGGCAACTCACAATAGTATTTAGTCTTTATTACTCTATTGGGTTTTCGAGTGCCACTCTTCTTGCCAAGTTTTCATTGGCTAGAAAATTCAGGAAGTTGGTGGTTGAATTAGTTGTTGCAATCGCTGCATTTCTTGAAAGATTTGCAATTCTTCTTGGAGTTATAGGATAAATTGCGATTGAAAAGGCTATGGCTGTTTAAAAAAAATCATGGTTGATGAAAATTGTTGTGGAGGTGATGATTGAAGGTTGGAAGATATTTTCCATAGTGTGGACTGTGAAGGTGGATTCGAGAAAAGAAAACTAGTGTTACGGTTTAAGTGTTTGTGAAGATCGAAAGGAGAATAATGTTATGAATGATTTGAAATGTAGTGTGTATTTAACACCATGCTCTCAAGTTTCTTTAAGGAAGGAAAATAAATGATTTGAAAGGAAACCTTCAAAGAAGATGTTCTTGAGTTTTATTTAGGAAAGAAAATGGAGAGATTTGGAGCGGAAGTTTAGGCTTATTTTAATGTCAAATCTATCATCTCAAAATTGGTAAGATCAGAAGAAAAATATTTCCTTCCCTTTCATTTCCTCCCCTTATTAAACTCGAGATAACGGCGTAATAATGTGTGGAGTTAAAATAAATATTTCTTCCAAAAGTAGCCGTTGGGGCCTGGGGGTTTAATGTTTTTAACTAGCCACTAGGAAAAGAAAAAAGCCCCACGTCGTCTAGGTATCCATGATGTCCCGGTCACATTGACATCACGTTGGCAATATAGTTGCCTCACGTCATGAGAGACATGTGATGAGCTCTCTATCACGTCCACTCTGCATCTAAAGCTGTGAAGATAAAATTGGTCGGCTAGTAAGTAGGAATGCATTTTTTTCTTTTTGTAAATAATTAATGCAATTCAACAATAAATATAGTTAATTAATTTAGGAGGTTTTGAGCATTAAAAAAAAGCTTTGATTTTAGATGATTTTCAATCTCTGACTTGTTCTTTTTATTAGCTAAAAACCTTTCATTCCTTCCATTTAAAATAAAACAATCCAACATGTCTATTACAGCCTTACAAAGGGTTCTGTAAAAGAATTGGTTTTTTTTTAACCTAACAAAGAACCATATTGATATCAACCACATGTAAAATGCACAAGATTTATTCAAGCCCAAAAAACAACTCCCTTTTATCCCTAAAGTTCTATTATTTGCTGTTCTTAACAGCATTTACACATACATAATATTCTTCAAAAGTATGTATTCAACTCCACTCAGATTCCAATTAACCCAAGATCCTGAAACCAGATTACAACAAACAAAAGAATATCAAATGCAACCAACGTTAAATGCTGAAGATTTAAAAGGTATCCACCATCATTTAATATATGTGCCGAAATCGTATGCACGTAAGGTCTTATAAACAAAACGAAATGAATTTATATGCTAGTTATATGTAATCTGTGGACCTTTGTTAGGCGATTAAATCCAGACGATGATCCATGATCTGGGAAACAGTTTCCATATATGCAGCTTCACTAGAACAAGGAAGAACAAGATCTTCTGCTTCTTGGACTATCTCTTCGATCACGGATTTCTTATTCAAGTTTTCCCTGCACATAATCTTTCCAATGACAAATGGAGTAAATCCTTTTTCGACGCCTTTCTTGAGTAGCATAGTGGATATTCGAAAAGTGCGTGCAGTTTCTGAGGGCAATTTCCATCCATAAAAGTTAAGTAGAGCTATGTCTTCCTCAGCGTCCAGTGATTTGATGTAGTTCACTGTTTCAGGACTAAATGGTTGGCGAGCTTGGGGCCAGTACAGCCAATCGAATGTACAATCTTCAAACTGCAGGAATACAAGAAGCCATATTACGGAAATGATCTATATTTAAAAAGTCAATGTTCAATTAACAAGAAGGAAAGACTTACACTAGTAGGCAGGCAGTAGCCATGATCGATAGGAATCAGTACAAACCGGCCATCTTCCCCTTTGCTCACCAAAATATTTCCAGCATGCCTATCTGCGTTTGCCATCCTAATATCCAACACAGAGATCTTATGTACCTCCTCTACAGGAAAAGCACTAGGACCCATATCCTCACAACTTCCAATGTTCTCGATGAACATCTGCAACGATCCAATCTTCTCCTTTACACCCTCTGGATGGTTAAACCCTTTGTGCAAGCATGAGACTAGGAATGTAGGCGGGACCCCAGAAAACCCCTTGTGTCCACCAGAGAAAGACCTACGTTCGCCTTTTGGGTGATCTAAAATGTAGGCAGCAACTTCCCTGAATGCACCCTCACCAACAGTTGTCCCTTTCTTTAGCCCTTCTCCATCCTCTGACAGGGGTAAACCCCTGGGGTTGTTTACAGCCATAGGCTCCTCATCAATAGGCTTAAAAACAGAGAGATGTTTGGTCCCTGATGCATCCATCATAAAATATGCTCCACCTGTACCCTCAGAAGACCTTTTTGGGTAATTCCCTTTCATCAAACCGTCATAAGTAGAGTTCATAAGGTCTAACAGTACAGAAGGGAGAGCAGCCTTTGGGTTCACTAGCACTGGTTCCAACCAAATATTTCTATTTGCAGCCTGTTTAGGAACTGAACCATAATACTCTATACCATGAGGTCCATTCCTAAGTTGTCTGACAGCAAGATCATGATCTCTTGAATCATTTGATTGTGGTGCAACAATGGTCAGCTCAAAATTCTTTTCTATGGGCTTAGCTCGTATCTTTGCAGACTTCCTAACAGACAAATGGATGACGGCATCATTGTTGTTTTTGCAGATATCATTTATAAGCCTCTCATCCTCAAGTTGCTCGCCTTTGAACAAAACTTCTTGTTCTTCAATGTCAGTTAATCCTTTCTTTCCCTTAGCAAGTTGGCGTTTCACATAACCAACATCGTGATTCTTCTCGACATGGAAAGTGAATTCTTTACCACACGAAGTTTTCACACTGATCACTTGAAGATCAGAAAGCCGGACAACCAAATGGACCACATTCCCATCACCAACACCATAGTCCCTAACCAAAGAATTACTCCTGGATAATTCCCTACCTCCACAAACCAACTTCTGGTTCTTCACAACAAAGCCCTTATAGCTTTGAATCCGAAGCTTCACAGACTCAATTGAATCAGTCTCCAACACCCTCATTGGAACCACAGAACCAGACATAGCCAAATGGATCATAATCTGTTCTTGGTTATGTACAGGCAACGAGGGCAAAATCGAGTCGTCACAACGGTGGCTGATTGCAATAACACCAGCGGACGACATGTTTTTTCAAATATTTCCAAACTTTGTACAAACTTTAGAAAACTGGAACAGATGAAACCCTCAATACACAAGAAAGGTCAAAGCTTCTGAGCGAGTACCCAGATCGCATACATGATCAGGTTGTAAAGAAAACCCTAGGTATTTACAGGGGTTCTAAAATCAAATTAAACCTTCAGGACATCGATTCCCAAATCGAAATCCCTATAAATTATTTAATTGATCAAGGCAGGGAATGAAGGAAATCACAGAGTTTCTACAAAAATGTGCATGGACGAAGAGGGGATTCTTACCAGCTCAATTAAGCAAGAATCAACAACGAAAGTAGTACGATGAGGAGACCATATAGCCGATCAATTCGGGAGAAAATGAATTTTGGCCGTAAACTTGCAGCGTTTGACGGATTCAAAATTCAACGATGAGCGCTTAATCGATCAAATTTTGTGCAACCCTTGAACGAGATGAAATGGAAGAGGAAATGTAGAAAACGCGTTCTGGCCGGTTCAAGTCTAACTTTTTGTCCAAGACAAGATTCTTAATTCTTTATCAAGTTCGAAAATGTTGTAATTTTAACCCTTCTACTTTGGGTTCTATCTGTTTCGAGCTTTAACAATTCATATGACTGGTTAGGGAATTAAAATGAAGTTGAGTTAATATAATGTTTCTTTAAAAAACATATTACTAAAATAATAATCATAAAATAATTCCGTACAATCCAACCTAGATAGTTAGTCCGTCCGTATAGCAACCCCAACACCCTTTTCAACCCCAATGCCACATCAGCGCCACATCAGCTTTTTTTACTTTTTCCTTCCCAACCCAAATTAACCCCAAACCCAAGTATAGTCTTTCCTTCTTCAACCCAAACTTTTTCCCACTTTTTAAATTTATTTAATTACACATTTATATATTAAACAAAATCACA
>JAUEJL010063020.1:0-18005 GCA_032274825.1 Drosophyllum lusitanicum | reverse complement strand
GGCGATGGGGATCTATATACGATCTCGAAAAGGGTTTGTTTAAGTAGTAGTCGCCTGCTCCGATAATTCAGCCCGGGCTGATTAGGAGCCCCGAATGGCAAGAAACTCTACTACTCACGTATTTACAATTTTACATGTTTGACCTTGTAACGAATAAATTTAAGGACAAGTGTGTGAAGTTATTTTACTAAAACTATTATCATACGTAATTAACTTTATTTTGTAACAAAAAATACAAACACTTTTAATTTTGGTTTATTATATGCAAGATGACTGGACCATCCATCTAATATAATAGCTGCTTATCAACGACTAATTCCAGTTTTCGGTGACTTTTCTAGTTTCCTGTAACAATTTTCCACTTTTCCGGCGACCAATTTGTCTATTTGCTTAAAAAATCCACATTACATTCCTAATAGGTGCTCAAAATATACAAGATTCCAAATCCAAATCGGCTTTCTTTGAAATCCATATTCAGTTGCTTTCATTTCGCAAGGTCTAGCATTGATTGGTTGAATGGATCTAAAACATATGTTCATACGGATGGAATAGAAGGTTTTAACATATTTCTAAGCCTCCTAATCGATTGGTTGAATCAAAGGTTTAAACCATTCATGGAGGCTCGGTAACAACTACACTCTTTGATTTTATTCTTTGAAATCTTGTTCGCGGAGGCTTCAATCTTCACTTCATTTGCAATGTGTTCATGGAGGCTTCGGTCCATCATCTTTGTTTTGCTTTTAAAGTTGTTGAGGCTCAGCTCCATTAAATCTCGTGTTTTGTCCAAAGGTAAGGTTCAATTTTTCTTGTCCTTGTGATTTGGGTTGCGTTTGTTCTAGTTATTGTTCATCAAACTTCACGTTTTCCACCCACCACATCAATAAAGCATTTTTTTTATCTATACAAACATTTTTGCAAATGGGTTTCTTATGTGGTTTTTCAAATGGGTTTGTTCGATCGGGATTTAGAGGGTTTATTCATATCGGTTTCTCAATGGGTTTTTTCATCAGGATTTTGGGTTTTGGTTCTTCTTTCTCATTTTGCAGGTTTTTGGAATCACATCTTTTCGGTGTTTGATTTTGCTTTTTTTAGTTTGATTTTGTTTTTCCAAATATGTGAATTCATTAATTTCTAAAATCTATTCGTAAATATGTGGTTTTTTTAATTCATGAAGATAATGAAGGATAATAACATAAGAATGTATAAACTAAAAAATAAGAAATTAACATACGTTAAAGTGGTAAAAACATTGCATACAATGGATCTAAAATAAAGTTGATTGCATACAATGACAATTTTAACAAATTTGGTTGTATTTTCGAATAGTAAACCCATAATTGTGTTGTTAGAGGAACCAAGATGCGTAGTGTAATTGCCTAAGCGAAGGAATTATCGGGATGGGATACCAAAAAGAGCTTGGTGTGATTATTAATGTTATGCATGTGAACGATGCCTCTCGTGCTGGAAAATTGTAACACTCCAAACTTGAGAAATTAAATTAAAGAAATCATCTATGTCTTATTTTAATATGCTATTGGTTGTTGCTTTGGGTTTGGTGGATTAAATAATTAAAACGAGACTAGAGGGGACTAAAGTGCCTACTTTGAAAACTAGTATTTGTGTTAAGGAGGAGGTTAAGCAACCCTAATCTCTCATTAGCGAAACTGTTTGTGTGTATTATGTTAAAATTTGTGTGCACAATCAGACATTCAAAAATTACATATGTGAGTGCCTATAAACCAGTCAGTTATGCAACCCTAATTTGGAAAGTAGTTATTGAGAAATAGTTTCATAAAGGTTATTACGAAATACGTGTAAGTTGGTATTTAACTTACCAAATCATCAACCAAAGTTTTAATTAACTATATATTATATATTTATTTGGTATGATAAATATATGTGATTAAAATTTATAAATTGATTTTGAAAATTAACTTATATTTATTCAAAAACCAAGATTTAAAAATTGATTTTTATATATTAAGATTTATAAATTGATTTTGGGAGTTAATTTACATAAATTGTCTCTGTAGTTGTCACAATATTTCACTTTTAATTCTTTAACTTTAAAATTTACGAGAATAGTCAATGTGGTTATCACTTTCTTTCACTTTTAGTCCTTTATACTAACTTAAGTTAAGTTTATCCTTGTCTTCAAACACACTCTCCCTCTTCAAATATGTCACCCAAACAAATACCACATTTTCAATCTTAATATCTCTCTCTTTCTCTCCGATCTACACCACTAACACCTCCTTCTTTCTTCAAGACTAACCGACCACCACCACCGCACAACCACTACCCTCTTTTTTCTTCAAGACCGCCTTCTTCCTTTGTCATTGTATTGCTAGAAACGCCAACCCCAACCAAAACTTTCAGACCACCATTGCAAGACCAACATCATCATACGACCACCACTGTTGTGTACATGTGCACAACCACAACCGCTACCACCATCGAACGACCACCACCACTACAGATTAGAGTTCTCTCTCATCTCTATGAAATCAATTAGTTTATGAGTTCTTAAATCTAGATCTTTCTAATCCATAAGGTGATTTGTGTGTGTTTCTTTCTTGAAATTGAAGTTCTAACACAAAGTTAGTCTCAAGTGCCCTCAATTTTCCAAACAATGAAGCCGGGGGTATAAAATGGAGTTATTGCTATTACTTGTGGAGTTTTTCATCTCCGCCATGGTTGCGGCAGTGACTCCAAAATTTTTGAAGCCGGATATATAATAAGGTTCTTCTTCAATTATGATTTAGGCTTTGATTTGCATTTGAAAAACTGATTTGCATTTGCAATTAGAGATTGTTTGGATTTCGAGGTAGTTTGGATTAATGTATTTATAGAGATCTATTTCGATCATCTTAACAATCCTTGAATCATCTCTTTTGTACATCAATCCTTGAATCATTTGAAAAATAAGCTCTTAATTAGCCATGTTGATTAATTAATGCTTGCAATCACAGATTGTTAGGATTTTTAACCTATTATAACAGAACTATTGTGACGGTGGTGGATTGGAGCATGGTGGCCAACAATGGTGAAGGGGTGGGGATGCTTGAAGATCAGGAAAAAAGGGTGGCCGGGCGGGGGAACAATGTTGATATGATAGAGGGGGATGGGAAAGAGAGAGAGAGAGAGAGAATCTTTAAATGGTGTTTGGTAAAAAGGTTAAAATAAAACATTTAGATGAACGTGTTTGGAAACAATTATTAGGCAAAAGTTGTTTGGAAACAAAGGTAGGTGACAAAAGACAATTATCATTTGATTAACGGTCAAAGTTAACTAAAGTTAGTCTAAATGACCAAAAGTGAAACAAAGTGACAACCACAATGAATATTTTTGTATTTTTAGAATTAAAGGACTAAAAGTGAAATTCTGTGAAAACTACAAAGACCATTTATGTATTTAATTCTTATAGTTAATATATAAAAAGCAAAATTTTATATATTATTGTTAAAATTTTCAGCCAAGGGAAAATAAAGAAAAATTAGATTTGGTAAAAATCTATTTGTGGTTGATAATTGTAATATAATTTTTTATTAGAGTTTTTTTTATCTTACATAGATTTTTGGTGTATGCTTGTAGAGTTTTAATCAAATATAAATAGGGATATTAGCCTCATTTTTTTACACACAAGTTCTCCTCTCTCTCTCTCTCTCTCTCTCTCTCAAGTTAGCTGAATTTGGAGAGCTCTTCGGGTATTCGAATCTTGGTTTTCTTAGTTAAATATTTAACAACCCTAGTAAGGTTTGTTTGGGGTTAGCAAGTTTTAGCTAGAAGGAGCTTGTGGGACATCACGGGTGAACTAAGCTTGAGCATCATAATCTTCAAAACCCTTTTTGTAGGTTATTTTGTAAGCATTCGAATTAGACCAACCCAGGTGTCAGGTTTCACAAAGTTTTAAGTGCTTTTATATTTAATCGCTTTGGCTCAATGTTATAACGTTAATGATAATCTAATCTAACTAATGCAGATACTCCACTTGTATTCTTCTGATCCACTAGACATCCTCTAAGATCCGAATCTAAAAAACACATGATATCTAGACGTGCTTTGGTTACTAAAGTCTAAGGTTGACGTTCCCTTAATTTATTGAAAGATTCTTTTAACCGACTCGAGATGCGATTTCTTAGGATTTTTCTGAAATCGTGCACATCTACAAACAATATACATAATATCAGGTCTGTTTACTGTTAGATAAAACAAGCTCCCAATCATGCCACGATATTTGGTTCTATCAAGCGGCTCAATGTTTTCATCAATTGATAAATCACAAGTAGTGGCCATAAGTGTAGCCATTGGTTTGACATTTTCTAAACCAAATTTCTTTAGCATATATTTAATATATTTTGATTTATTTACAAATGTACCATCTTATATTGTTTTATTTGTAAACCAAGGAAAATTTTTAACTCACCTATAATGCTCATTTCAAATTCATCATGCATTAGCTTGAGAACTCGTCACATAATTCTTGCTTGGTTGACCCGAATATAATATCATCCACATAAATTTGCACAAGAGTTAAATCATAATTTTTCTTCTTAATAAACAATGTACTACCTACTTTACCCATTCTACAACCATTGTCAATTAGGAAATGTTTTCAACCTACCATACCAAGCTCTAGGAGCTTGTTTTAATCCATAAAGAGCTTTCTAAAGCTTGTAAACATGATTAGGTTTTTGAAAATCTTCATAGCTCGGTAGTTTAAAAACATACACTTCTTCATTTATAAATCCATTTAAACTTGCACTTTTAACATCCCATTTGATAAAGCTTAAAATCGGGTGTACATGAATAAGCAAGTAGAATCCTTATGGACTCTAATCTAGCAACCAAAGCAAATGTTTAATCACAATCAATTCCTTCCTCTTGGTTATAGCTTTGAGCAACCAATGTAGCTTTGTTTCTAGTTACAATACCATTTTCATCAATTTTATTACTATAGACTCATTTGGTTTCAATTATGGTATGACCATTGGGTGTAGGAACTAGATCTCATACTTGGCTTATTGTAAATTGATTTAATTCTTCTTACATAACCATTACCCATTTTTCATTTTTTATTGCTTCTTTAGTGTTTTTGGGTTCAACAATAGACAAGAAAGCACCGAAGTTCATATTGATGGGCTTTTGATCTAGTAATTCTTTCACCTAGTTTTCCAATTACTTGATCAATAAGATGATCTCTAACTTCTTTAGTATTAATGGGTTCACTAGATGATTTGGTAGGTGTGGCTTCATTATTTTTTTAAACTATGGTTTCATTTTCATTCACATTTAGCTTTGCTAGTTGATGTTCTAAACTTTGTTCTTCATTAAGATCATCATCAACTAGAGTTATTGATTTGTTTAGAGGAGTTTCATCAAATGTGACATTAAGGGATTCCTCTACAGCCACAGTTTGCTTGTTCAAGACTCTATATGCTTTGCTATTTAGAAAGTAACCTAGGAACACACCTTCGTAGACTTTAGGCTCAAATTTGGTCAAAAGTTCCTGGTTATTTAGAATGAAGCATTTAGTACCAAGCACTTTAAGATGTCCTAGTGTTGGGTTTCTACCCTTGTAAGTTCATAAGGGGTCTTTCCTAGAAGTGGTCTTACTAGGACTCTATTTAATATATAGGTTGCAGTTTCCAAGGCATAACACAAAAACTTTTATGGAATTGATTGTTCATTAAGCATGGTACGACTCATCTTTTGAAGTGCACGATTTTTCATTTCCACAATGCCATTAGATTGAGGAGTTCTAGGAGCCAAAAAGTTATGAGCAATACCATGTTTATCACAAAAGGCTCTAAATCGTACATCGTTATCAAAATCTCTGCCATGATCCATATGAATAGCAACTATCATATGACCTTGCTGGTTTTGAATCTGTTTTCAAAAAATTTGGTTTTCAAAAGTTTCGCTTTTAGTTCTTGAAAATAAAGTCCAAGCGTATCTTGAAAAATCATCTACGGTTACTAAAGTGTAGAAGCTTTCACTATAGCTTTGAATTGATGAGGGACCAAATAAGTCCATATGTAAAAGTTCTAAAGTTCTTTTGGTTGAAACCAAATTTTAGGCCTTGTGAGAGGCATGAACTTGTTTATAAAATTTGCATGCATCACAAAAGTGCTTATCAAATTTAAGTTTTGGTAAATTGTTTACAAGCTCTTGATTGCTAATCTTTTGGATTAACCTCATGTTAGCATGTCCTAGCTTTCTATGTCACAATGTATAATGATAATGTCAAGATACAAGTCATAATTGGATGGATGGATTGTCATTTAGCTTGCAAGTATATAATACATACATCCTTTTTCCTTTAACTAGGCTTTTACTATCTTTGCTAATTATGCTATTGTCTTTACTGAATGTGACACACAGATTTTTAGAACTAGTTAACCAACACTATCAAGTTAAATCCTAAGTTATTCACATGTTCAATATTAATAAATGTTATGTTGTTGTGAAAGAGGTTATCTTTAATGATGATTTTACCCTTTAAATTGCTATCAAATGTCACATGACCTCCATCGTATTACTTGTATATTGTGAATAAGTCTTTGTGTCCCATCATATGCTTTGAACATCCACTATCAAGTATCCACCCATATGAATGTAAATGTCTACTTGTGTTTACCTCATTTGTTTCAAGGGCCAAGACACAAGTTTCTCTTTTTTTTGTTGTGTTTTCGTCATCACTATCACTCCAAGCATCACCAACAAAGGCCTTTTGGTTGTCATTCTTCTTGGAGTTCTTTGGCCAATCATTGATGAAGTGTGTTGGATCTCCATACTCGAAACAATCATTTTACTTGTTTTCCACCTTTTGGATTTTCCTTTCTTTTCTCCCGAGGCTTGCCATATTTCTTCTCATTTTTCGGGTATTTAAGAAACTTACCCTTTCTTCTAAAGAACTTTCTAAATTGTTCAACTGTCATGACATATTATTCATCCTCACTTCCACTTGTGAAAGGTTCATCATCATCACTTGAAGTCTCCTTGGAGTGTTTAGCTTTAAGTGCTAGAGACTTGACATTTTCTTTCTTGGTCTTAGTGATCTCGTCATCTTTCTCCATAATATCATAGACTTTGATATTGCCTATGAGTTCATCAAGTTGGAGCACGTTCAAGTCATTAGATTCTTCAATGGCGGTGACCTTGACTCTCCATTTAGGATGTAAAGCCCAAAGAAACTTTCTCACATAATTTTTATTAGTATATTCTGTCTAAAGGACCTTGATACTTGTAACAATCAAATTAAATCTAGCATACCCTTTATTAATCTTTTCATTCTCCAACGTATTAAACTTTTCATATTTTTGAACAAGCAATTCTATTTATTGTCCATTATTTGGGAATTTTCTTGGTGAGTTGTTATTAAAGATTTGCAAATCTCATTTGAGGTTTTACACATAAAAGCTCTTTTATACACTTTTCACGGCAAAGTATTATATACCATTAATTTTACTTCAAAATTTATAGCAAGATCCTTCTTATCATCCAAAGCATGCTTTTCATCCTTTTTAGGTTTAAAGTCAGTATTCTCGATAATATTCCATAAATCAAAATCTTTTGCTTTGACATAATTTTCAAATCTTTGTTTCTAATAACAAAACCACTCGGATTCAAGTATTGGTGGTTTAGCCATAGACCACCCCTCTACATAGTTTTCTTTAGCCATTGATCAAACTTGAAATTTGAGAAATAAATTTTATGAAAAGTTGAGCAAACTAAGAGCAAGTTGCTCTCGTACCAATTGTAGAAACTAGAAGGAGGGTTTGAATAGTTTCTTTTACTATTTAAAAAAATTATAAATTTATCCTTTTATCTTTTACCATAAATTTTATAAAAACTATATTCTTGTGCACAACGGAAGCAAGGGTATGAGTATGAAAGCAATCAAAAAGATTAAAGTGCAATAATGTAAAGAGTTAAGGGATGAAAATGATTACGCCCTGATTTGTAGTGGTTTAGTTAAACTTCAATCTACATCCACTCCTTAACCTCAATCAAGAGTTTCTTCATTGGCTCGACATTTATGCTAGAAGGAAGAGATCACATTTCACAATTTATCACTATTATCACAAGGAAGTGATCACTTTAAAAAATGGGTTACTTTCAATCAAGAAAGCAACCACCTCAACTTCAAGTTCCACTTTTCACAAGGAAGTGACCACTTTAAACAAAACTCACTTCAAAGTTCTTCCCCAAAAACTTTTTACATCAATGTTCTTCGCCAAAAACTTTCATCCCAACAAACAAATAAGTTCTTCCCAATGAACTTCTCACAACACCAATGGTGCGTACAATAATATTTCTTTTACTAGACAAATAACAAGAGGCAATAGTTATGAATATATGAAGCTCTCTTCTCTTTTTCTTCTCTTGCACTTGATTTGTTCTTGAATAACTCGTTGAATCACACTTAGAATATTTATATGAAGGATTACAAGTGTGTAGTACATAGAGAGAATTATCCATGCAAGAAGTGTGTTCAAATGATAAACCAAGAATTATTTTTGTAGGCATGAGAGAGAAAACAAAATTTTGTCAGTTGACCAATGGCAGTAGCTCACGGTCGACCGTGGAAGACCGGCACATAGGAATGGCAACGGGGCGGGTTCGGAGCGGGGATTGGTCCCCGATCCCTGTTTAAGAAAACCGTCCCCGTCCCCGTTTTAAAAGTCAGGGGATTTAAACAGGGATCCTTGTCGGGTAACATGGGGAAACGGGTATTGTTTAATATAAACATGTGATTGAATGGGTAATTTTCACCGCGAAGATACCCGTTAAAATAAAATTGTGATTTTTCATCACGGGGATCGTCACCGTTAAGGTTTTGTATATTAAATTATACAACATTATCAAATACAAACATGTTGAACCGAAATTAAAGTTTTAAAGAGGCTAAATGCATCAAAAATATCAAAACCAAACGATCCAAATAAAGACAATGATTAAAATTAGGTTATGTGAAAGTGTATAAGGATTTGTATAATTTCTATTTGAAATTAAAAGTATGTATATATATATATATGTGTGTGTGTGTGTGCGCGAGCATGTGAGTGTGCGTGTGCGTGTATAATTAATATTAAATTATAATCGGGTATCGGGTAATCAGGGCGGGGATCATCAAACCCGTCCCCGTTCCGTTTAAAATAATCGGGTTTTCCCCTTCCCCGTCCGAACCCACCAGTTTATGTATGTTTTCAGTTTTCCTCATCGGTTTCGGTTTTTTGCCATCCCTACCAACATAACTATACTTGACCTTTAGAAATATGAACTTATGTCCAGTCAATCATTCTCATATAGCTGTTATTTTCAGTCTAATACCCACAAAATCATTATCTCATTGTACTAAACATTAAGGCATGTGAGAGATAATTTGAATTTCAAAACTTGTTTAACAATTGGGTATTAACATTAGATATTTTTTATAATCATGTGGATGGGAATTAGCTAACACACATTGCGTGCACTTTGAGTTTTTAGAACCTTTCCTTCCCACCATAAAAAAAGAAAAAATCAATTGTCATATATATAAAACTATTAGTCAAGTGTATGGGTATTTTATCATTTTGGTTTTGGCTTTTTTGCATACTTGGGTATTTGAACACCTCGTAGAATTTATAGTTTGTGATCATGCAAATATTTTACTCTAATAAGTTATTTTACCAAACTTATTATTTTTATATTAACTTGGATTCTTATAAGATTGTAATATCTATTCCAAATATTAAAATTGTATCTTCAAAACATTATCAATAATGTTTATATTTAAATTGGACTTTGAATGCACTAACAGACATCAAGGTATGTATCTAGAAACCCTACTCGGGCTTTCTTGTTTGTGTGAGTTGACCGAAAGTAGAGGTGGGTTGGCCGATGCTATGATTTGCATTTCACATTCTAGGGTTGTCAATTGGATTTTTAATAATCACATTGATAATGTGGTGATGGTAACTAAAAGGGTTATAAATCATCTAGCACTTGAGCTCAAAGTTTGATGGTGAATTCGTAAAATTGATCGAGTGTGTATGTGGGTTGAACGGCAAATGAAACTTTCAAGGGAGGAGTGGTTGTCGCAAGGGGGCCTAGCTCGTAAAAGACCATGAGGGTGTTTGCGAGAACTACAAGTAGGGTTTAAGTGGTACTTATTTGCGATAATAGTGAATTATTGCAGGATAGTGTTTGTCATAAAACATATAGGTAATAAGGACCTGTGGTTGTTGCAAGTATAGTGGTTTTCGACAAGTACATGGTTGTTGCGTATATTGTTGTTTATGACAAGTGTAAGGGGGTCGTAGGTAGGGGTTTACGACAAGGTATGGCCGTCGCACAACATGTCTTTGCATCAACCGCTGATAGCTTTATGTTAAGTTTGTGACTTGTAAAAGCTTATTTAGCTATGACCTTTGTGTAGGTTTGATGTGCGTGAATCAGATTGGGTTTTATATTTATAAAAGTGGAAATACCAAAATACTGACTACAACACAAATAGGCAAGTGTACCTAATCGTATAGTTTTGGTAAGACCGAGTGTCGAACACTTGGAAAACGAGTATGATTTCAGATTTAAAAGATCTAATTATTAATTAGACTAAATAAAGCAAGTAAATGGGGGAATTTGGGAATAAATATAAGAATGTGATAAACAATACTAATTATACAAAAGAGATAACAAATCAAAAGTAAGATAAAGCTGAGAGTTTAGAATGAGAAGGATAAAAAAAGTGTTCTTACTTAGATTTGATTACCCTTATTTATGGCTGATTTCAAGATTGTGCAATGGATATTATTCATCATATACCGATTTCTAGATTGGTTAGATATCTTAGTCAGAACCTCTAACCCTATAATCATAAAAAAAATACTAACCCTATGGTCATGAGATCAAGTATTATCAAAATTAATTAATTAATTTCGAATCATGCAACACTTAATCAATAATGATTGTTATTATTCATTTATTCAATCAATCACACATAATGATCATCACATGCAATTGTTAATACACATTAAAGTTAACGACTTTGTCACTTAACCCTAGGATTTGGTTAATCACTAGTCAGAATCATCAAATGGTCTTAGATAATCATGATAAAAAGATACATAGATAGATTGGTCCTCAAACCTATGCAAACTCAATCAATAAACAATAAAGTTTGAAACTTTAGCACATATGGGTCTTAGATCAAGCAAGACATGATAAATATATAACTACTTAAACATCCGATTCATTAAAATCAAACTATAAAACAAAGGTAATCTCTTCTAAGTAAAAACCATGGTATTTAAGCCATAATCAGAAGAAAAAAACACCTGGAAGTCATAGATAGAATGCTAAACATAGACAATAAAGCAAACCGAATGAAAGCCGATAATTCTTTAATTCTGATTCTTCATTATTGAGCTCCCAATCCTCTCTCAGGCTTTGAAAATCACTTATGGGGGCTCTCTATCGTTATATTGAAGCCCTAAAACCGCATATATCTTTCCTAGGTCGAAAATAGGGCTAAATTTATAGATTTTACATTTCTGATGCGTCGCGACCTTGAGATAATACACGATCTTTTTGGGCCAGAACACCCGTCGTGTTGCGACATATTGCCCGTCGTGTCGCGATCATGCATTTTCACGATTTGACTATGCAAGTGATATTGTAGCCCTCTGAGTCTAGTTTCTGTGGCTGCTTGAATCATCTCAATCTGAGTTCGTATGAGTAAGATATGATTAAAACAGTAAAGGTGTGTCGAAGCTGACAGCTTTTCTAATTTCTTCACTTTTTTTTCAGATTTTGCTCAAAACTATTCATCATCCGCTTTTTTTAACCTAAAAACCAACAATTTAATATACTAAGTATTTTTGACTTATTTACGAACAATATTTGGTTAAAATAAAATAGATGTCGCTTAAAACGTATATCTAAATATGACGATATCAAGGTTAGTCGTGTTAGTAGTAATTACTTAGACTTGTGTTGTTATCAAATTTCTATTGTTCAAAGATATGAGGTGGGTAATTTGTACTTACAACCACCGTAGGATATATGCGTAGATGATGTATACAGAATTACATGTTCAGATTGTGTTTATGAATCTGTTCATCATATCATTGCAGATTGATGGTTTGTTTATCAAACCATTGAGGCTGGTGGTCCTACTCCCTGCCCTGTAAATTATGACTGCTCTTCCAAATATGGTTGTGTCTAAGTGTGCAACTTATGTCCAGCTCTGTGTTGTGTCCTTGTTGTGCAGGTTATCTGTGTAGATTAATTCCATAGTGTTATGTGCAGTTGTTGTATGCATAGCTATGCTTACTAAGCTTTTGCTTAAGGTGGTTTGTTACTCCTTTTCCAGGTGTTGACAAGGACAATGCTCCAGCATTCGTTTGACACTTCTGACAAATTATGATTTGAGATTTAATTTAGAAACATAGATTTCTAAACCATTTAATTTTATGACATTATGTTCGGATTATCTCCGTTGTTTTTGGTTTATTGACGATTAAACAACTGTTTTTGGTTGCTAAAGATTGTGTTTTCAATTGTAAAAGTTTGGTTTAAAAATTTTGACGATAATATTTAGTTATATACCCCTTTGTGAAAGAAAATTTTGATTTCCTTTAAATATCTTTCTACTTTATTATTTTAGTTACGAAATAATAACACGTGTATTCCACTAAATCTATTTATTATGATCCTCTTCGATTTGAAGGATATAAATCTCTCTTGTAGCAAAAATAAAGTTAGCAAGGGACATGCAACATACTTCTCTTTCTATTGAGGCCACTTTTCAAGGAGAGATGAAGCTGATGAGACTATGAGAACCCTCCACCTTCAAAAACAAAAAATGCAGAGCACCTTTATAACTATAATTAGAAACCAGTTTATATTTTAACCTAAAAATAGACAAATCTTAAAAGAAATTGGAAAAACAGCTCCGCTTTTCAGATCATGAAATTGGTATTCTTTCGGTTTCGATCATAATTTCCTCTAATTTTGATGTCTCCCTTCGACAATCAATTAATCATCATTCTGATGTAATCAAGTTATTGTGGCAACAATCCGGAGAGACTTTTAAGAAGGCTCTGGATCTGATTCCAGGGATTTCCTGGTATGCGATTTTAATCCCTTCATCCTTTTGTATTTCCGTGTTTAATTCCATGATTACATGTTCAATATCGAATGTTGTTTATTTCTTATGATCATTGATAAAATAAAATTGTAAAATAAATCCATTTTCAGCCTTAAATTACCTTACGTTGTTTCTATGTTAATATGAATATGGTATTTATTGAGGTAATTGATGGGATGTTACAGTATTTTAGGCGAGGATAAATGGGTATAATTTGTTTGCTTAGAAGATGATATATATATATGATGGTATATACGGATCAATTTGATCCCAATGGTAATAACAAAGAGAAGGAAGATGGGTAGTAGATTGATTATTGACAGAAATAGTTGATTCTTTTATGAATATGTGCAATCTGATTTGGTTTTCTTGATCTTCCTCCATGAATGATGCTTAAAATTTTGATTTTAGGGTCTTATGGTTCTAAAAACTTGAAGGGGTTGCTCTTAAGCTTGATTTACATGTTTATTTGAATCATCGAAACACACTTGCGAACTTTAGGACAAAATTTACAAATTAGAGTGTAGTTTTTGTTGTGTATGATTTGATATTTCCTTTTTTAAGGTTGAATTCCTTTTTGTGATCAATTGAATTTCAGAAATCCAGTAAAAGGTGCTTGTTTAGAACCATTCTGGAATGGATGCAGTGAAAACTCTGGAAGAAAAGTTGACTACTAATGGTGAAGGATCAGCTAATCTGATCTCCAATGGAGAACTAAAACCTCAAACTGAGGTGACGGAGATGAAGGCTAATAATGGTAGAGATGTTTTTGGTGGTTTAGTAGCTGAAAAATATACATCAAAGGAACCACTAAACAAAGAAGAAGCCTCAACCGATCCAAAACCATTGGATTTTGTAACAGATGATCGGTTAAAATCTTCTACAGAATCGCTCATTCAGAAAACAGAAGAAGAACAACCCATTGATCAATTGTCCAAAACAGAAAATGGTCCTACAGGTCAAAGTCATGTAAAAGAAGATGGACCTCCGGATAAAGAACATGTTCACGAAGGTGGTTCTACGGATCAGATTCAAGTTCAAGAAAATGGTACTAGAGGTCAAGACCATGTTCAAGAAGATAGTCCTACGAGTCATGATCATGCTCAAGAAAATGGTCCTGCGGGTCAAGAACCTGTTCGAGAAGATGGTCCTACGGTTCACGATCATGTTCAAGAAGATGGTCCTACGGTTCAGTGTCATGTTCAAGAAGATGGTCTTACGGGTCAAGGGCGTGTTCAAGAAGATGGTCCTACGGTTCAAGGTCATGTTCAAGAAGATGGTCTTACGTTTCACGGCCGTGTTCAAGAAGACGGTCCTACTGGTCAAGATCATGTTCAAGAAGATGGTCCTACTAGTCAAGACCTTGGTCAGGAAGATGGTCCTAGTCATCAAGACCATGTTCTGGAAGATGGTACTACTGGTCAAGACTATGTGCAAGAAGATGGTCCTATGGGTCAAGACCATATTCAGGAAGAGGGTCCTATGAGTCAAGACCATGTTCAAGAAGATGGTTGTACTGCTCAACACCATGTTCAAGAGAATGATACAACAAGTCAAGACCATTTTCAAAAAGATGGTGGTCAAGGTCATGGTCATGAAGATGGTCCTACGGGTCAAGAATCAACTTCTGGACTTACAAATGGTGATATTTATAAACATGAAGATAAATCTAGCAATGTTAGTTGGAAGTTGGAGAAGGCTAGTTCTGAAAAACAGTTCGAGAAATCTAATTATAGGATAGGAGATATTGATACCACTGCACCGTTTGAATCTGTTAAAGAAGCTGTTTCCATGTTCGGTGGAATCATAGACTGGAAAGCCCATAAAATTCAGGCAGCAGAGGTATAATGTTGATCATATATTCTATTAAACCATTATTCCTAAACCGAAAATTGCATGTGAAAGGAATGTACATTTAGTCAACATCTATTTTAGAAAATTTATTCTTAAATCAATGTTTAAGGGCCTATGTTATAAGTTAATAATCAGACATGGACCTACCTTCAAATGTTGATTTTGAAGTATGTTTCTTGAAATAGAAATTTCCTTAAAAAATTTTACTTTACAAAACTTGTTTCTAAACATTGTTTATGTGATGCAGAGACGCAAGTACATATCACAAGAACTTAGAAAAGCAAATGAAGAGATCCCATTGTTTAAAAAAAAGTCCGAGGCAGCAGAGGAATCAAAAAATCAGGTGTTAAAGGAATTAGACAACACCAAAAGGCTCATTGAAGAATTAAAATTAAATCTCGAGAGAGCACAAACAGAAGAACATCAAGCAAAAGAAGACGCGGAGCTTGCAAAATTAAGAGTGGAAGAAATGGAACAAGGGATTGCAGATAATTCTAGTGTTGCTGCTAAGGCACAATTAGAGGTTGCACAAGCAAGACACCAAGCTGCAGTTTCTGAGCTCAAAAGTGTTAAAGTTCAGTTTGAAAATCTCCAAAAAGATTACAATCTATTGCTTTCGGATAGAGATTTAGCTATAAAGAATGCTAGTGAGGCTGTATCCAATTCAAAAGAAATTGAGAAAACAGTAGAAGGATTGACTATTAAACTGATAACTACAAAAGAGGCATTAGAATCTGTCCATGCTGCTCATTTGGAGGCCGAAGAACACAGAATAGGATTAAGTATGGCACGAGAAGAGGACGGACTGAATTGGGAGAAAGAATTTAAGCAATCCGAAGAAGAATTAGAAAAAGTCGACCAACAAATCGTTGAAATTAAAGATCTTAAGTCAAAACTTGACACTGCTTCAGTTTTGCTTCAGAATCTGAAAGCTGAATTAGGAGTTTACATGGAAGAAAATCATAAAGATATACAAGCAGCTGTTGAGGTAGCAAGGACAGACCTTGAAGAAGTGAAGAGAAACATCGAAAAAGCAACAGATGAAGTTAACGGTTTAAAACAATCTGCAAATTCACTAAATTCTGAGCTAGAAAAAGAGAAAGAAACGCTTACTGGCATTAAGAAAAGGGAAGAAATGGCAGCAGTTGCAATTGAATCTCTTGAAGCTGACTTAAAGAGAACAATTTCAGAGGTATCATTGATTCAAACGAAAGAGAAGGAAGCCCGAGACAGAACATTGGAACTCCCGAAGCAACTTCAGAAAGCAGCCAAGGATGCTGATGAAGCTAAATCACGTGTTCGAAAAGCACACAAAGAGCTACAAAAAGCAAAACAAGCAGCAAAACAAGCAAAAGATGGTGAGAACACAATGACTAGTAAACTAAACGCTACTTTAAAGGAGATCGAGGCAGCACGAGCATCAGAAAGATTGGCTCTTGGAGCTATTAGTGCACTTCATGAGAGTGAGTCTGCTAGAAGCAACAGAAGTGAACCCGAATCAGGAGTTACACTTTCTTTAGAGGAATACTATGAATTAAGCAGAAAAGCTAAAGAAGCCGAGGATCAAGCTAATAATCGGGTGTCTCAAGCCATTTCCGAAATCGATATAGCAAAAGAATCCGAATTGAAAGCTCAAAATAAGCTTGAACAAGTCAACTCTGATATAGCTTCAAAAAAAGAGCAACTGTCCATCGCTATGCAAAAAGCCGAGAAGGCCAAAGAAGGAAAGCTAGCAGTTGAGCAGGAGCTTAGGGTATGGAGATCTGAAAACGAGAAAAGACGAAAAACCAAGGAAGATGGTGGTCACACAAGTGGTAAGACAGCAAAAGGAAGTTCTGAAGGCAAAACTTCTGATAATCATAAGTCTGATTCAAAGAATGAAAGCAACAACAACGGGATTGGATCTTCTCAAGGAAAGCCTCGCAAGAAAAAGAAACGATCATTGATCCCGAGAATATTCATGTTTTTTACCAGGAAGAAACATTCAAACAAGAACACAAGTAGTTGAGTGAGTTTCTTCATTGTAGATGTAACACATTATTGTTTATATATATATATATTGCACCCTCTTATGTAATTTATTCAAAAATCTATGATCACAAACGTTACAAAGTTTGAATCATTACATATTATCACAAGTAAGATAGGCATTCACAACGAATCAGCAAACAGTCACGGATTCTTCTCCCATACGCAATAGTTCTCCCCAGAAGTAGCGACTTGAAAGTTCTGAGGAATAAGATTTCCAAGATCATTCTTTGGTCCAATTTTGACAATGATTTTTTCATCAATCATTGCAACATAAAGTTCGGCTTCATGAGCCAATATCTTCACTTGACTCATAGCATTAATCCCGTTTCTAGCTCTAATCCGAGATAGTTTTGTGAGTCCATCCTTCATGCCCCAATCGAAGAAGTGGTCGTAGAACTGTGAAACACAGAAAGAAATCGTTTTACTAGTTCTGTGGTTTACATTTCTGTGATTATCAATAAAAAGTCACAGCATTCTGCTTTTAAAAGTTGTAAAAGTTACTGAAAACTTACTAATGATGGAATGCCTGGATGGGTGAGAATGTATGCATATCCTTGCATAACTTTATCAGAAGGAAATGGCCAAAGATTTTGCGTAGAGCCCGTGTCATGATTATCGATAAAAGTCACAGCGTTCTGTGGTAAAACTCCAATCAGTCCGGGAGGTTTACCATTTGGATCAATTAGTCTCCACAACTCACCCTCCACTGCTGCTTGAAGTATCCCTTTTGTAGTAAAATCAAAAGCAGTCAATGAACCACCACCACCTTCTTCAACCCATTTCACAAGTGAATTTCGATGATCGTCTTGATTGTATTCAGGCTTTCCATCTTGCCCGTAAGCTAATGAACTCCAGTACTCTCCGACTGCTAAATCAGGAGACGTATTCCTCATATATATCTTGGTGATATTTGGAGAATACCCCTTTACAAAATCAAATCGCCACCCGTCAAATCCTATTTCAGTCTTTAGCCAGTTCAACC
>JAUEJL010063009.1:0-18011 GCA_032274825.1 Drosophyllum lusitanicum | reverse complement strand
GGGGTAGGGGTAGGGTAAGGGTAGGGTAGGGGTGTGGTAAGGGTAGGTAGGGTGGGGGTAGTATGGTAATTTGAAGATTCCCTTATTTATATGATCTGAAAATACTAGGGGGTGTGAGTATTTATAAAATCTCATGTCTAAAGCATTTGGTAGGAAATCCTATCATTTGAAATCCTTTACCTTTTTTCCAAACTAACACAGGATTTTCCAAGATTTAAAATCCCAATCGTAAGAAATTCCAGAAAATATCACGAAACAAACATGGCCTAAGTGTTGGGAGAAGAAACTATGAACCATTGAAAAAGGTGTAAGCATTAATCCTATCTAGATAGATAGAAAGATGATGATGAGTCTATGTGGGACACACTTACTATTGGCACTGCTATGGTGTGTATGTGACACTTAGGATGGTGTGAAATTGGCTACTGCAACGTATATATGCTATATGGTTGTGAATGTGTTTTTTTGACTCCCATGCAGAGTTATTTTTCTCCCTTGATGGGCTTGATGTGGACTAGTGGACACAAAGATTGGCCTGGGATGGTTCACACTTAACAAGTTAACAGCTCGAACAACGTGTGGGCCGGCCCTATTTTACGCCTTTATATACATGGGCCATACGGCTATAATTCTTAAGAAACTTACCTATTCATGACTTGTATAATTGATTGCTTTTCGTTTGCCAAAATTTAAATAATCAACAAACTAGATAACAATGACCACTGAACCTTTTGGTTTTTTCATATTTTTGTATTTGTGTTATGTAAGAAGAAGAGAGTTTAAAAAATAACTTATTTTGTGCGAAAACTGCAGGAATATGTCTTGGTCTTTAATTAAAATAAATTAATGTCTATAAATGGTAATGACTCATTAATGCGCTCATTAATGACACATTATTGAGGAATAGTTTGGAAAAAATCAAGTCTCGTTCATTATTGACGGTCCACCAGGATACACAATTCACGGTTGAATAAATATATAAATGATTAAAATACCCCTTTTAATGAGTTATTAATGATGTTACATATAATCTTGTAGTTGTCGCACGAAAACATTTCTCATTTGAATTTTTTATATATCTTTTATACTGAGGAGAAAATTAGTGATCCTTGGGGGATTATATTCGGTCTTTCCTTATTCTAGCATTTTAGCACCAGATATTTTTTTTATGAATATCTTGAATAAGGGAATTTGGATTCAATTAGACAATTGATTACCTTGAAATATTATATTAGATTTTTTTTGAAAGGCAAACACACACTTACTAAATCTACTCCATTGTTCACAACAGGACTTGAACCTATAACCTCTTAGAAGGGAGCACTATCCACAACACAAGGTATATACCGCTGGGCTACAGGCCCTTTGACTGAGTAAAAGTTCGTACATAGCTACTTTTGACCGAATATAATTCCATGACCAGTTTGATTCGTGTTTGGGTCGGGTTTTATTACCCATATTTCTAGGGGTAATTTGTTCGAATTATAGGAGAAGAAGATTGCTTCATCGTAGGCTGATTTCTGTTTGGTTGTATGATATAAACACACACATAACATAAGAATGATATATGGAAATCGGATATATATATACACTGAAATTGGATTACACAAATGTACTAAGATACATCCTTATTTATAGAGGTGGTGACCGGCGGTTATGGGGTGGTTGACGGCGGCTATTGTGTGTTGGTTATTGCCGCCAATATTTTCCCTCCAAAAACCAAGTGTCACTCTAACTTAGGATATCTATTAATTATTACATAATAATACTAAATATTGTCTTAATATAAGTTTACACAAAATGATAAAAGATAATTAATTTCCAACAATGCCTCCTTAATTATCAATATCATTTTGTAGTTGGTGATCTTCAAAGTCTTCAATTGATGATCATGAAATCATCATCATTCATCTTGTGGGTGTTCTTGTCCGTCCGTAGTGCTCCTTAATGCTAGGTTCTTCTTTCTTTCCTTCAAATGCTTCGAGGTTCCTAGTTGCATCCCGTCCACTTGCAACATCTTGATTCCTCTAATCAATGCTCCGTCCCGTCGAGCCGATATTGCCTGAAATAGTGTGCAAGATCTGGCTGTACCTCCTTAATCCGAATTCATAAAACTCCTGCGGTATCAACAAATATCTTTCATACAATTCCTTAAAAGCTTCACCGTATCATTGAGGATATCTGAAACTCATTGCCATTTCTTCGCATTCCTTGTCTTCCATAATCATATCATACCCGCCTGATTTTGCGATGAGTTTATATAAGTCAAATAAACAAATATCTAGCCCTGCAAGATTTGGTGGTAGCGCTAATTAATCACCGTTCTTTATTTCGTGTACCCATTCAATCGCTTCTTCAAATTTCCTTACAAACAACTCTTTGTCTTTGTAGCAAACACGATCAGAATTCGTAAATGTCATGATAGATATGAAATCATCGAAGTTTTCTATGATGATTAGTACCAAATTACCATCAACCTCCACATACTTTTCGATTAGATCTTCTTCAGTTTGAAACGATGATTGTATGTGTTCGGGAAGTTGTCGTTTGACTCCTATATGACTGATGATGCATTGATTACCATCGGTTTTGAACTCAAATCCTTGCAAGATCAATTGTTCCATGCTAAGAACATTGATATTAATTCCGGGAGCGTGAGAAACATATGGCACGGTGAAATAGGCTTCGTCATTTTCGATTTCTACTTCACCGACACCATGGATAGCAATCGGTTCTTGATGTGTGTCTTTGTATTGTGTAATTCTCTTTGTAGAGTATAAAATGATCACGATCCATCGTCATATGAATGTCAATCTTTGAGTTTACATACCATATCTTATTCCAATTTCCGGTGTCCGTTCCTTTAACTAAGTAGTCGCCGTTGATTATTATTCGATCAACATGTGTAAGGTACCGATTTTGTTTCAGGGACTTGATGTTTTTCATAGGACACTCCAAAGCAAAGTGACCCAGATTTCGACACCGATAGCATTTCGGGTTTTGCTTCCTTTTTTCTCCGATTTCTCCTTCGATGTGTCAATCCTTCAAAAGGTTAGCGAGTTCAAGACTTCATTTGAACCCACGGTTCTTGATTTTCCTACCATGTTTGTTCAATCCTCCCATGTTTCTTCCCTATGTTTTTCTTACCTTCAATGTTCCGGGCTTCGAATTCCTTGCAAATGAATTTTCTGCAGTTCGTAGTTTCGAAGTTTCTGCCATCAAGATGTCTGTGTTTTCTGCAGATTGAAGAATCGAGGTTTCTGCAGTGATGTTCCAGTTTTCGAGTGCAGGATCGAGCCTTGGGCTCTGATACCATATTCAAATTCTAGGAGAAGAAGATTGCTTCATCGTAGCGTGATTTGTGTTTGGTTGCATGATATAAACACTCACAGAATACAAGAATGATATATGGAAATCGGTTATATATAAACACTGAAATTGGATTACACAAATGTACTAAGATACATCCTTATTTATAAAGGTGGTGACCAGCGGTTATGAGGTGGTTGAAGGCAGCTGTTGTGGTGGTTACCGCCGCCAATATTTTCCCTCCAGAAACCAAACGTCACACTAACTTAGGATATCTATTAATTATTACATAATAATACTAATTAAATATTGTATGATAAAAGATAATTAACTTCCAACATAAGTCGGGTTGTGCTTTCGGGGGGGGGGGGGGGGATTTGGATCTTCGAGTTTGGGTTTAGTGTCGATCCTTTTTTTGTGAAAAGAATTTACGTGTAGAATTTTATTGAAAAAAATATCCAAAACTTTCTATAAGTGTATAACCATTCAAGTTTAGCGTACGAATGAGTGAATGACCTCTTTTTAAAGCATACAACTAACTAGCAAAACAGTTCTAAATCGCAAATTATAAATACCAAAAATATTTTAAAAAACCTTTTAAAAAATATATAGACCCTACTAGAAACTAATTTAGCAGTAACTCTAGTAAGTTATTTTAATCAATTTTCATTTCTTAAAGCATCACAATAGGACACACTAATCAATTGATTGATATCAAACAAGCAATTAATAGCCCTCGCATTTGCGAGGGAAAGAAATAAAAATTAAGAAATTTATTATCCTAATTATAATATTGTTTATATAATTACCAAAATGCCTAATCGATATTGTTTCTACATGACACCTGCATCTAATTATCAAAATGCCTAATGCATCCCACCCTTGGTAAAATATCATGAGATAATGAAATTCTCATGATATTACATCAAATTACCAAAATGCCCTCCAAATTATCATGATAAATTGCAATCTTACTTCCCCAATTGATATATAGGATAATTAAGCAACAAACCTATTTCAGATTTAGAAATTAAGAAATTTGGCAGCAACTTCATTCAACTAAAAATCATTGGAAAACCGTCGCTTGTTAGTCCTTTTACCATACGCCGTACACAATGTCGGTCTTCTTCAACCTTAGGTAGCTGGTAACGCCTCTCTCTCTCTCTCTCTCTCTGAGTGAGTGTGGTAACTTGGATCCGAATGAATTCTTTTTTTGTTAGGATTGCAGTTGTGATGGTGGTCTTCGTGTTGGGACGGTTAGTGGACTTGGCCATGTCACCATGTCAGGTCCGGTAGTTGGAAGTAGCTTAATTCCCTATCCTGTGGCCGGCTACCATTTTAGTATGATTTTTTTTCAAACACACGAAATTTTAGAGATCGGATATATAATCGCATCTAATCTTAGTACGTGGTAGTCTTATAATGTTTTACAAGTACTATGTCAACCGGTACGTGGTATAATTAAGAATAAGATGTTTGAGTGAGAGAAAGGTAAAGTATTATTAACAACACCTAAAATTTTATTAGAAACTAAGTACATATATATTAGCCAAAACGACAAACTTAATTTACAAGGATTTCTGATCTAATCATTAGAAAGATGTCTTCTTACTTCAACTTGAGAGAAGCAGGATCGACTATTTCATATTGTCATGGCAAGTATCATAAGATTTATTTATCAAGTACTTTATAATTTTTAAAATGTGTATCTAATTGTTTGTATTAAACTTGGTTAAAAACATGCTAAATAACAAATCATTTTTCAACTATTCTAATATTTTTAAAAAGTATGAAAGAGTCTTTTTAAAGATTTAATATATTATTTTCGTGTTCTGACATGTTTTGGGTCCGTATTAAATATAATGAAACTAAAAATATATTTATGTCATTTTTTTAACAGCAAAACACACACTTACTCAAAACCTACTCCTAAATTACATATTTAGTCTACAACGGGACTTGAACCCATTACCTTAACATGTACACCTTTTCAACACCTTGTTAACGCTTTGCTACAAGTCATTTGGTTATAGTTGAGTCCCTTGTTTTAAGTCCATCTTTTAAATCTATCATACTATAATTAGATTTGTTCATGTTGTGGTTGCGATAATTTTTTACGGATGAAATTGATTCCATATAAGATACAACACATTTGAAACTATTGTGAAAGGAAATGAAGTATTCAATTTCCGTAAATAAATCAATTTTTTACGTGAAAGAATCAACTCCTCCACCACAACAGTGATATCCAATTGGCGAAGAAAAGGGCTAATATCTTGTTCCTAAAAGATCATATACAATGATACCTCGTAACTACGTTAATTACTAAATTAACTCTCGTCCTAGTCTATATGTAACCCTAATATGTCCATTATAGATATAGCTATAAATTTATCATCAAAAGGAATATGACCTATCTATTGTTTTCTTTCAACCAGATGTCTTATTTAGGTTTCGTACTTTTTTTCATCTAGTTGTTGGCCACCTACTTCAGTTTTTTTCTCCGATCACTCAATCCATCACTTAGCCTCATAGTAGTCACGCTTCATCAAACCATATTATGTGACCCATATAACACTTCAATTATTTAAATTAAAAATTAAAAAAAGAAAAGAATAGAGATTGTGTGTTCTCTTGGGCCCATCAATTTCTCACCACACACACTCACCACATGTGGTGTTCACCCCTTTTTCACCTTCACATCATCCCACCCCTCAAGCCTTGCAATGACACCACTCTTGTACGTGGTCATCCCACCCCACACCTACCCTCGCTTCGTTTCTAATACTTGAACCCTTGTTTTCTTTGCCTCGATCCAAGTTTTTATTTTGGTTTCCAAGTGTCTGAAGTTGTTATATTGTCAACAATGATCTTCTAATATATATAAAAGACTAATTAGATAAAATTTATTAGACGATCTAAACAATTCATTTAATAAAATATTTAATCTTGACCATTCATTCACTTAAAATCAAAAAATCATTTTTAACTTTTTAGAGTCAAACTATCACACGAAGACCTTTGAATACAATATTGACCATCCATTTATTTAAAATTGAATAGTTCATATATACTTTAAAACTAGAAAAAGGATAAGATACTTATTATTTGAGCACCACGAAATTGAACATAAAACTAATATGTATGCATTTCTTTTTTTTCTTTTCAATAATATTTAACAAGCGCAATAATAAATCTAAAAATATAAATAAAATATTTAAACCACTTAACCAACAATAAATCAGAATATTTATATAATATTTAATATATATTAAAAGAATAGACTTATGACATTATTAAATTATTTTTAGAATATTTTTTACCAATTAGAGTCCTCTATTTCAAAATGACTTCAACTTATTCTTGGAATTTTTTTCTAACTAATCATCTCTATTTATTTCCTAAAATTACTACAACTATAGTACAAATCTATGAGTATATATATATATATATGTATCAATTTTTTTTATTCATATTCCAATTTTCATGAATGTTTCTTGATTTGGTATTGATATATGAATTTATTATATGTTTAAGGTTTCTCATCATAAATGTTTAAAATTTACATCAACAATCCTCGTGTTTATACACGGGGTATTAATCTAGTTATATTATATTTGGGAAAGTAACTCTATAAGTTACCAACTTTTATATATTTTTTCAAAGTACTCTACTACTTTTTTACATTACATATTAGGTATCACACTACTTACAATATTTTAATATCTTCCCTCGAGCTTTTATATTATTTCTAATATAAAAAACTATGACAACTACATACTTCATAAATAATTACGTAACCCGAATGGATTGACATTAGTCTCTAGATATTCATTTTTTTCGTCAACTCAACATTTCTAGATCTCTACTTGTTCACAAAGGGAACTTTTTTTAAATGTTCTAAAAATTGGCGACCCGAAATCGTTACCAAACCTAATTTTATTTTTTTCCAATAATCTAAACAAAAGTCCTAAATCGACAAATTGTTGTCATAATCGACAAATCCTTGTCTCCACCTCTTCACAAAGGAAAGTTTTTTAAATGTTATGTAAAAAGTTTTAAATCAACAACTGTCACAACAATTTAGGGTTTTCTTAAGTTTATTAAAGAAAAAACATTAAAACCAGGTTTGGTAATGATTTCAGATCATCGTTCAACCGATCAAATTCTTTTTTCAGACATGTTCAGACCTTATCTACCCTTTCTCCGAACCAGTTCCCGTTACAACCGGCTAGGTCAACTCGGTTTTTATGAAAATATAAAAACTTTCGCGGGTGAAAAAGTGAGGACCTTAAAGTGTTAAGGTGGCAAACAAAATATATTGGATACTACATATTAAGCAATTTTAGTCACATAATTATTTATCAAGTTTCTTGTTATTATATTCTTTATTTAAGAAATAATATCGAAGTTAGGGAAAGTATTAGAAAGTTATAAAAAGTATAATACCTAATGTATAATGTAAAAAAGTAGAGTACTTACTTTATAAAAAATATAAAAGTTGAGAACTAGTAAAGTTAATTTTCCAATAATATAATATAATACTTAATATATAGAGTAAAAATATAAAGTGGTTAATTTGAGAAAAATATAAAAATTAAGAACTAATTGAATCATTTTTCCCTTTTGATAAAAAAGAATTTATCAAACATTATGAAATGGTATAATACCTTTTTATTTAAAACTATCATCACACGTAAAGTTGTGATAATACTGACAAAAATATGATATGATTTAATTGGCAAAGAGTCGGATGCTTTCATCAATACAAAGAAGCAACAAGTAATGATTTGTATACAACTTTTTGATATACACAATAATTATGATATTTACACCCCTACCAATCCACTATCTATTATTCTTATCCACAAATTCAAGGGTATAACAGTCAAAACAACCACCATTTGTTGTGTACGATAAAGTTTTTGTGCACAAAACATCACCAATGTTGTACAAGGTGTTATCTATTTCCCATAGAACTCCGAGAAGAGGTCCAGAAAATCCCAACGACTAAAACCCTCCCCATCTTTAATTATACTAATATTAGAGCACACAAAGTAGCGTCCATGACGAGCGTCATCCCCACCTGAAGAACCTGTCATCCTCGTGTTACTGCAGGCGGTTCATGACTAGTTCGTCTTTTCTTTGACGCCCATCACGGGAAAAATGTTTTTCAAAGAGCTTAAAGTAAAAACCAAAGCTCGTTTCTTCTCTGTCATATTAATGCTGGAATAGTGCTAGGTGCATAGTGGATACAGAAGAAATTCACTAATTTAGGTTAAATTTTTTTATTGCTAGCAGATAAGTGGCAATTTCAACACATTTAAATTAATCAAGGGTACAATGCTTCAATCGATCTTGAAATGCTCCAAAACCTTTTCAAGAAATGTAACTAAATCTACGCATGTCCAAATCAATCTCAAAATACTTTTCGCCCTTTCACAGTTTCAACAATCGGTCATCAATCCTATTAGGGTCGAAACTTTTTTTGAAATTCTTTAAGATGATAATTCAATGTTCAAAAACTGGTTTTCAATATTTACCAGGTAAAATTCATGTTGAGGGCGTGAAAGGACAGGCTTCTTATTGCAAGTGTTCATCAGCTTCCTTTCGGCTGCACTTAACTAAAGATCCTCTAAATTTGTCACTCGGCCTAAGATCTTTAATCTTTCTCTGCATGGTGCAACTGAATCTACCGGAAAACCTCTAACTCTTTCCACCTCATCATCAATCATTTTCTGCTTATTACGTATCAAATCAGAGCACCCTGTAGTAAGACTTGAAATGTACAAATAAGTTAGACAAACAATATGAAAATCATAGCCTGATATTTTCTTGAAAATGAAGTGGAAGTTAGATTGTAGTTTTCAGACAGTTTGAAGTAAAAAACAAAGGTCATTCCTTCTCCATCATATTCATGTTGGAATAGTGCAGGTGGATACAGAGGTATCTGATCAAAGAGATAGTCAGCTGGTATTAGGAAATTCACCTGTTTAAGTTAATTTTTCTTTTAATTTTTTACCGATAGCAGATAAGAAGGGGAAATTTCAACGCATTCAAGATAAACGTTGGCCAATTCGGGCTCCCCATCCCCTAAAAAACAACATTCAAATCATCAAAGCAGTACAGAAATCAGTAATGGAGGGACTTTTCTAGGTGATTCAATGCTTGGATGTTCAAGAAGATGTGCAATATGATCATTTTTACGACAAGATAAGAAAACATCATCACCAATAGGATAGAAAGCAGCTTGATTTGAACTGTTCTCTTTCTTTTTATATAAGTTATATTTGATCTAATAAAATTACTTACTATTATTTACAAATCAAATGGTCTTTAATCTAGCGATATCAAGATGTATTAAGGTATTGCTCCCCACTTTAAGCTTAAGGGTTCAATTTATACATCATTTCAACTTTTCAATTTAAGCCTTAAACAAGTTTTCACTTTTTACCCTTCAATCTGTATATGTTACATTTAATCTCATAACATTACTAGGTAATGTAGCCCCATGTACATAATATAATTAACAAAAGTAGTAGATGCATGTTAACCTAAATTTTGTCTAGGTATGTTAACTTTGAACAACCATCTTATATACTATATTATATGTAAATTAAATTACTAAAAATATGATTATTTGAATATCACCCGACGCAATGCACGAACTTGATGTTCCTCGTTTCCAACTCTCTCAAATATTCTTTTTGTAATTTTTCTTCGGTACCGACCCCAACTAGGTTGAATCTTCCGTTAGGGAAAACCTTGAATTCGTGAGAGTGATAGAAACAAAGATGTTTAAGATCATTATGATCCGTGTAAGCTGTCAAATGGCTTGAGAAAGACGCGTAAACTTTGTCGAAAGTTTTTTACACTGAAAGAAAACACGACATTGAGAACCATAGTACAAAATCATGCAAGACACTTCGCTCAAGATCGGATCCCAGTTGAGCGAATATTACCCACAAGGTGGTGTTTTTGTTTACGACAACAAAAAACTATAAGAAGCATTTACAAAGTTCGTGATTAAAAAAGCATTGTTGTTCGACCACTTCGATGATGAAGATTTCACGGCAACAGTTCAAGAACTTATGCAACCACGTTATACTCAAGTAAGTCGCACTACCCATAGAAGATATGCTATAAAAATGTGTCGTATTGCGAGGGAAAAATCATTTTAGGATTCCGAGAACACAATTATGGCGTGTCGCTTACATGTGACCTTTGGAGTTCCCCTCACAATACCGAAAATTCTCTTTTAGCCGTTACGGCACATTGGTTGGATCAAGAAAATTGCCAAACGATGAAAAGAACTATCGTATTTGAATTATTCGGTGAACCACATGACAGGTTGGATTTTGTTGGTCTTGTGTGAGAACTATAAAAGCGTCTCTTAGAGCATCCTCAATGGGTGTATGATAAACCCATAACGACCACCTCATCACCCATCATGAGCTAGTGTCGCTCGTTATGATCATTTCTTTTAGTTCATTATCATATAGTTGCCTCGTTATGGGCATTACGAGGGTGATGAACTCCTTGTTCATTTTTCTTTTTTATTTGAGATGGCAAGGGATATACAACGGCTAGTAGAGTAACTAATATATAAAAACACAGCTAACCATTCTCAAATTGATATATTTATAAAACTCATCGGGAAAACATTTAACCACTCATACAAAAAATCACGTAAAAGCACCATCTATTGCTTTCTCTCGAATCATGGCTCACCTAACTACGATCACCATAATTGCTATTACGACAGTGAAATGAAACTGTACAAATTCTCTCATTACTGTGGGGGCAAGATATACAAGTTTACAGATCTTGACATAACCAGCTAAGATGATACAGTTTTTAAAGAGTTCCAACATTGACACGTCTACAAGTTTGTAAATTTGTACCATTCACCTGGTACGACATCACTCCAAGGACATTCTTGACATCTGACACTGAATTTGAGTCACTAGTTTACCTTGCAATCCTGCCTGACATTGTCAAAGTTTATTTAGCTACATAGATGTAGACGAGTATTGGCAGCGCTCTAGCTCGTCTTTTAGTTACGTTAGCAACACCCAATCTATTTCGTTGTAGTTTTATTTTTTGGTATGATTATTTTAGTTAATTACTATCCCATCTCGGATAGGATTGGGTGCGGTTGTTGTTGTTATGAATTTTAGTTAATTATTGTATTGTAGTTTTAGTTAATTATTTTATTGTGCTATTTTAGTTTTGTTTTAGTTATTTTATTATATTTTAGTTAATTAATTTGTATTTTTTTAAAATATGTTAATTTAATATTTATTGTAGAAATATTATGTGTTTTTATAGAAAATAAAACAGAAATTGGTGTTGACATGACAGTTAAAGATAAATTAATGATACTAACATAACAGTTAATGATAATAGCACATACGCTTATAAATTAAAAGATGAATGTAGAATTTTCACATTTATTATCGATTCTTGAATATTGTCACCTCTTCTAAACAAAATTGTAGTTTTTAACTCTACCTAGTGATCCGTGATACACTAGGCTTCTTATAACCTATTTAAAAGAAAAAAATGGAATGAAAATGGGGAGTGAGAGAGAGTGCGAGAGAGAGATTAGAGGCATGTCGGAGATCAATAAGGCAGTACAGTGCGTTGAACCAAAGACAACGGGAACATCAACATGAACGAATTGCGACCAGTCCATTCTTCCGGCAAACGAAGTCATTCTTCTTCTTCAACTTCCCGGATAACACCGGAGTAGACAAGCTATGGGAGTTGTTCAAACTTTACGGTAGGGTGGTGGATGTTCATGTGGCATCAAAGGTTATGAGAAATGGACAACAGTTCGGGTTCGTAAGATTCTTAAATTGTCACAATACTGAAGCAATGAACAAGAGACTAAACGGAATCTGGATAGGGCTATACAAGTTAAGGGTTTTCATCGCAAGAAATAAGGGGGAGACACAGAACGGACGGGAAAAATTGGGCAAGCCAATAGATGTGACAACACAAGAAAACAAGAGGTGGAAAAATATAGATGATCGATCGTTTATGGAGGTGCTCAAAGGTGTGGGTAACAAACAAACAAATGGTGGAAAGGGTAGTAGGGAGGAAATCGACAACAATGGTGCACCAAAAGAGTGGGGGAAGATTTATGGAGCAATGGAGAACAATGACTTACAACCAATATTAAGATGCAGTATTGTCGCAAAAGTTAAGTCTGCAGATTTACTAGAAGACTTTTCATTCATAGTGAAGAATATGGGACCAAATATACTCTATTGGAAATTTTTGGGAGGTCAAGATATCCTTTTAACATGTGATACAAGAGAAGCAGCAGAAGTACTATTGAAAGATAAAGACAATGAGGCATGGAAGTGGTTGGAGCATGGCAGATTATGGTCAAAAGAGTATTCAACTTGTGCAAGATTAACATGGGTTAAGATATATGGGGTCCCCTTAAATCTTTGGACGGAAGAAAACTTCAGGCTTATAGCATCACGGTGGGGTGATCCATCATTAACGTCGAATTGTGTTTGGAATAGTTCATCATCGTTGGTGTCGGGAAGGGTGTTGATAACTACATCTTACGAGTATCCACTAGTAGAAAAATGCATACTGAAGTACGTGGGTGGTTCGAAAGAAATTCTGATGAGAGAGGACAATTGGATCGAGGAAATAGTAGAAGACGACGGCGACGACGATGAGGAATCGAGTTTACAATCGGATAACATATGGAGTTCGTCGGAAGAGGAAGATGAGGAGGGTGTTAATCAAAATATTCAGATTTCCGGCGAGGGTTTTCATAAAGAGGTGGTGACCGGAATGCAAGAGGCGACGATGGAAGAGGAATGGACAAAGCACTCAGATGAGTCGAGAAAAGAAGGTGACACTATTAAGGAAAGTCAAAGTTTTGCATGGGACAAGGAGATGATTAGGGGAAGTGCAGAAGGTAGGGTGGAAGTGGGAACTGGGGTGTTTGTCGATGGTATCACTAAAATGGGAGGAAAGACAAAAATAATAAATGAGGGGTGCAGTGAAAGTCAAAACAAAAATGAAAGGTCCAATTGTAGCGCACCAGAGATCAATGCTAACATTAATAATTTGGGCCTAAACAATGAAGTTACTGGTGAAATTGAGCCAACAATCTACAAGCCCATCAACTCCTTTATGGACCATCACAATAAAGACATGGAGGAAGTTGGCAGGTCTCATTTTGACAAAACAAACAATTGTTTTTTGGGCCAAGAAATCGAAAGGAAGTGGGGAGTTAATGGACCAGAAGTTTTTTTAATAAGCAACAAATTAGATCAACGAACGTCCAAGAGAGTGGAGAACAATAACAACTTTATGCGAAGTGAAGCTCAAGAATTGGCGGTGGTCAAAGAGGCAGAAGAAACAAGAAAAAATCAGATCTCGTCGTCAGAAACAAATAGGGGAAAAGTAAAAGGGTCTGAAAGCTTGGATAATTTCAAGCGACAAAACTCTACAAACGGGTCTACGAAGATGAGTATTAGGATGATCAAGGCTTTGGCAAGAGCTAAAACAGGTAGCCGCTCCAGACTTAAAAAAGGATCGATAAAAGGAGTTTCTCTATCAAGATCAGGAAGGGGATCCTCGTTAGGTGGGAAAGAATCATCAGATTCATCACGGCAAACATTGGAGATTGGATCAAAGGTTGGATTTTCATGGATCAAGAGTACCAATGGTACTTGAGCAACTGAGGTCAGGTTAGATCGTATTCTTTGATCAAGTATGAAGATAATATCACTTAATATTAGGGGCTTGGGGTCATGTGATAAGAAAAGTTGGGTAAAAGAATTGTGTTTTAAAGAAAAGCCTAGTGTTTTGGGATTACAAGAAATGAAAATGAACTCAATTGATGAAAATACAATTGAAGAAATTTGGGGCACAAGTCAATTTAAGTTTATTCATCAGGATGCAGTGGGAAATGCAGGGGTTTACTGATGGTTTGGGATCCTAATTGTTTGTCTGATGTAAGATCATGTGGAAATGAAAATTTGCTAGCCATATTAGGTAAATGGGGGAAATTGGAGAAGGAATTCCTCTTTGTGAATGTATATGGTCCACATGTAGTAGATAAGAAGCAAGCTTTTTGGTCAAACTTGGAGGAAGTAATCGGCTCATCAAGTGCAGATCATGTTATTTTCGGAGATTTTAATGAAGTTAGATCTAGAATGGAGAGATTAAATGTTAATACAATCAATAGCAACAGCATCAACTTTAACAACTTCATTGAAAAGAACAATTTGGTGGATATTCGGATGGGGAACAAAAAATTTACAAGGGTATGTTCTAAAGGGATAGAGTTTAGCAAACTTTATCGTTTCCTAGCGTCTGAAGGTTTTCTTGGCAGTTGGGGACACATGTCATGTAAAGACCTTGACAGGAAGTTTTCTGACCATTGTCCAATCCTCTTATTTGATAATCTAGTTGAATCCGGCCCCAAACCATTTAAATTCTTTGACGAATGGTTGGAAGATGGTACTTGCGCAGAAGTAGTGAAAAAAGCTTGGGCTAAGGATATCAAATCGCTAAAGCCAGATTGCATGGTTATGGAAAGATTAAGAAATGTTAAAACTGATTTAAAAATTTGGAGCAAAGAAAACTATGGTAAACTAAATAGCGACATTGAAACAATCCGAAAGTCAATAGAAGAATTAGAAAAGAAGGCGGAAAGTGACACGATGTCGGATGTGGAAAGGGTAAAGTCGTTAGAACTTAGAAAATCATTTTTGGAAAAAGAAAAAACAAAAAAACAAATGATAATGCAGAAAATTCGGATGAAATGGTTAGTAGAAGGTGATGAGAACTCCAACTTTTTTCACTCCACGGTGAAAAGAAGACTGAGAAAGAATAATTTAGACGGGTTGCTGGTAAATGGATATTGGGTGACTGACCCGATGGAAATCAAGCAAGCTTCAATGGGATACTTTGGAAAGTTTTTCAAAAGCAGCGGTGAACGACAACTTCTGTTCAAGAGCGACAGGTTCACAAAACTCTCGGAAATGGAAATATCAGAATTAGAGAAGATGATCACTGAAGAAGAAGTGTGGTTAGCAATAAAAGAATGTGGAAGCAGTAAGGCGCCGGGTCCTGATGGGTTCAACTTTTCGTTTATCAAACACTTTTGGCAACTCATTAAACCAGATCTGACGAGGGCAATTACTTGGTTTTGGAAGAACGGAAGGATATCTAAAGGATGTAACTCGTCTTTCATTACACTAATACCCAAGTGTAATGATCCATTGGTATTTAGTGACTTTAGACCAATTAATTTAATTGGATGTTACTACAAAATCGTGTCAAAAGTGCTTGCCATTAGGATCAGATCAGTCATCAGCATATTAATAGGGGAGGTTCAATCAGCATTCATAAAAGGGCGCTCAATATTAGATGGGATTCTAATTGCGGGAGAATCAATCAATGACTTAAAGAGGAGAAAAAAGAAAAGCTTTATTTTCAAGGTGGATTTCGAGAAAGCGTACGATAGCCTCGAATGGTCTTTCTTATTGGATATTCTCAAGCAAATGGGCTTTGGGCAGCGATGGATAACATGGATATCAGCATGTTTATCGTCATCTTACATATCTGTTTTGATCAATGGCTCGCCATCGGGTGAATTTAGAGTTCAAAAGGGAGTAAGGCAAGGCGACCCATTATCACCATATTTATTCTTAATTGCAGCTGAAGGTCTAAATGTGATGATGCAAGAGGCATGTGATAGACAGCTATTCGCAGGGGTGTTAGTGGGGAATGATATGGTAAAATGTTCTCACCTTCAATATGCTGATGACATTGTATTCTTTGGTAAGTGGGGTTACAATAACCTTAAGAGCTTATTGAGTCTCCTTAAATGCTGGCAAATGGCATCGGGCCTCAATATTAACTGGAAGAAAAGTAGATTATTTGGGATTGGAGTAGATTCCTCAGAGGTCCAAAGTGTGGCAAAAAGAATTAGTTGCAAAGTGGGGGATTAGATATTTTATTATCTAGGTGTTCCTATTAACGCAACTATGCGAAGACTAGCGCATTGGGATAAAGTGATTGAAAAGTTCTCTTCAAGATTAGCGTCGTGGAAGAAGGGTTTGGTTTCGTTTGGTGGTCGATTGACTTTAATCAAATCGGTGTTATCGAGTCTCCCGTTGTACTACTTCTCCGTTTTTCGTGCTCTAATTGGTATCCTACGTGCCTTAGAGAGATTGAGAAAAAATTTCTTTTGGGGTGGGGGTGACAAAAAGAAGAAAATACCGTGGGTCAAATGGGAAAAAACATTACAAACTTTCGAGAGGGGTGGGTTAAGTATTGGGGATTTGGATTCTTATAATTTGAGTTTACTAGGTAAGCGGTGGTGGAGATTCAAAGTGGAGAGGGGTGCTCTTTGGGTTCGGGTTATTAAAAGTATCTATGGGGTCTCAGGTGGGTTGGATATTGGGGATGGTAGGGTGGGGTCGGGTGTGTGGAATGGTATAATAAAAGCCAGTTATGATCTCAGTTCGTTGGGCATTCCTCTAATGTCTTTTTTCAAAGTTGGGGTGGGGGATGGGCTAGACACGCGTTTTTGGTTAGATACTTGGTTGGGCAATTACATCATAAAAGATATTTATCCAAGAATTTTCAACAAAATTTCAAATAAACACATTTTGGTTGGGGAAATGGGCAGTTGGGTGGGTCTTCATTGGGTGTGGAACTTTGAATCTTTTGGTGTCCCTAGAGGCCGGTTGGGGACTGAAGTACAAGCGCTAAAGGATAAATTGAATCAAATTGTGCTGCAACAAAACAAGAAGGACGGTTGGTCATGGCAACTTGGATCGACAAACAGATACTCGGTGAGAGATACTCGGTGAGAGAAATTCGGAACCTGGTGGAAGATTCAAGGATCATCGAGCAGGAGAATCAAAAGGAAACGTTTTGGTCAAACATGCTGCCAAAGAAAGTTTGCATCTTTGCATGGAGAGCGGAGCAAGACAGACTACCCGTGTTATCGAAACTACAAGACAAAGGTATCGATGTACCATCTGTTCTTTGCCAGAGATGTAAGGAAGCGACATAGACTGTGGGGCATGCGTTACTAACATGCAACATGGTGGTTAACGTGTGGAGGGAATTCTGTAAATGGTGGGGTTTGGCTTTCAATGGCAACAACAATCTACTTGAGGTTTTTGCAACAAATATTAACTCATGGTCATCTAATTAGCAAACTGTTTGGGGTGTGGCTGCTAGATCGTTATCTTATGGTATTTGGAAGAATAGGAACGACTTAATCTTTAAAAACAAGAAAAGTAACATCCAAGAAATTCTAACCGATACACAACTTTCACTTTTTTATCGGTTACGCGGGTGCTGCAAAAAAGCAAAAAAGTTAACATGGGACGAGTGGGTTATGTTTCCGGAGGAGGTAGCTAAAAAAATAATATAATGTAACCCACAAATGGGTGTTAATTAGTTCTTGGTCTTCTTGTATTAAAAGTATAACATTCCACTCCACTTACTATGGAGTGGTCGACGATTGTATCATCTTTTAAACTAATCTATTAGAATCAAGTGTTGCTTTCCAAAAAAAAAAATTTAAAAGAAAAAGATGATGACATCATTATTCTTTTCAAAAAAATCCTTTTCAAAAAATTATGTTTTTAAGAATGATGACATCATCCTATTTATAAGGAATTTTATAAATAGGTTATAAG
>JAUEJL010062998.1:0-18014 GCA_032274825.1 Drosophyllum lusitanicum | reverse complement strand
TACCCTTAAGTTGCAACGAATGCATCAAAAGATCCAAATACTGATTAGCCGATAGCAAACAAACCCAGCCCATGTGCTCAGCTGAAACTGACTTCCCAACAATCATGTATACGTATCACTGACGCAACAATCAATTAACAAACAACCAATTAATCAATTATCAGACATAGAGTCTATCCATGCGTTATTGCGTCAATCCATAAACAGTTATAACCAAAACCAGTTACAACTAACACCAGTCGTGAGTTAAATGTCCACTCACCTCTTGATCTCAATCTTCCACTCAGTGGTCTAATGTTACTGAGCCTTGTCCGTTTCTGAGTTCACAATAAAACCGAAATCAATATATGTTTCATAAATATATATATCAACTCATATATTTATATCTCTTTTACTCATAAACCATAAGCTAGATTCACATATGAATACACATATAACATACAACATCTAAGAATCAACAAACAACAATAAATCCTGAAAATCCCCCGACGCGTCGCGTCCAGAAAACCGACGCGTCGCGTCGCGATTGTCGGATTTCAACACTTCCGGATTCCAAATTGTCGGATTCCATGTTTCTCGGATTTCAGGGTATCGGATTTCACATTGTCGGAATATACTCTCGGATTCAAAAACTTCGGATTTCATACAAAATGTCGGATTTACGGGGACGCGTCGCGTCCCTCCATTGGACACGTCGCGTCGCGTCAATACTTGCATCATCTTCTCCAAATTCCAACCGACATAAAACTTACAAAATCTCATTTTTACCTCTGAATTCAATCCCGAACACTTCTAAAACATGCACAAACCTCATATAACATGTATACAAACTTCATAGGCATCTCAAATTCAATTAAAACTTCAAAACAAGCAAAACCCATTTACCAAGTATGGAGCTTCAAGCTCCATCAATGGTGTTTCATCATGTATGCATATATTTCAACAGAAAAACATACCAAGTTGTTACTAAACATGTTATAATCACAAACTAACCTCTGTTTTGATTTAACAATCAATAATTCTTCAATCCTCAAATTCAAGTATGCAACTTGGTTTCTTTAACGAGAGGTTTTGCTCAAACACACACACTACACTACACTTTTCAACTTTGAAAATATGAGCAGGTTGACTAACTCTTCAATTTGCCATATATACATACACGTACACACTATTCTTACAAACCAAAGCATGAGGTGTGTTTTTAAAACTTATCCACTCTAACATGCATACATACATAATCATACTATCATACCTACATACTTAACATATAACTTCTAGTATATATATTTTCCCACATATAAATATAATTTCTAATCATTTAATAATTAATTTAATTTAATTATATATCAACATTAACTTTACCAGTTAATCCCAATTAATTAATTCTTTCAATTAATTATCGTGCATCGAGGTATTATCTAATCCTCGTATAAATCCAACTTTATCTAATTCATCAATTAAAACGTCAACAATTATCCATTTACTCACATAATTAATCATATATAAACACATTCTAACTTACCATTGACCCGCCCACAACAAGGCCGGGTTTACGGATGTTACACCTTAGTCTTGGATTAATCAACTCAAATCTTCAAATCCAAATTTTCAAGTTTGCAAGTAACTTGAGCTTTCTTCAATAGGAGGTAAACACACTTTTTTTTTGCACACACACAAGATATAGGAAATGAGGAGGTGAATTCTTTCAACTCTATTCATATACACGTACACATATAATCATTTCAAATTCTAAGCATGAGGTGGCTTCATGTAAATATCTTCTACCTATTTACACATACTCACACATACACATTCATGCATGCTTACATGCATACATACATACATATTTAATTTAATTATGGGTTTACTTCTTTAAAATGTATTAAACTATACCCTAATTGTTAATGTGTGTATCCACCTTCCAAAAATGTTATTGTGTGTATCAAACTATCAAAATATGTGTTATTGTGTGTATTAAACTTCCTATTGTATGTACTAAACTTATACTTTTTTTTGTTTTTTTATGTAATCAACATACGAATAATAACAATAAATTAAAAGTTCAATACACACAATAACGTTTTTGGAAGGTGGATACACACATTAGCAATTGGGGTATAGTTTAATACATTTTGGAGTAGTAAACCCTTTAATTATCATGAATATCAATTAATTAATATAATCACATAATTAAGATATTAAAACACACATAAACACATACCGTTTACCCCGCTAACTACTAGCCCGGGTTTACGGCTGTTACAATCGACTCCACCTCCATCGCATATTCCATGCCAATGGTTCTGTTGTCGACTCTCTGTCTCTAGTTCCAAATCGACAATTCACTACAGATGGTCTTAGTGTTTGTTCTTTGAATCTAACAAATGTTTTGAAATTCAATCAAACGTGTGATGAGATCTCAAATCCTAAGATTCTAGGATTCCGAATCTTCAGGGATTTGAAAATGTAGGAGATTTGAAACTACGAATCAAATGCTCCCTTAAAGTGTTAGCATCTTACTGCACTGTCCACACTATCACGTCAGCTTTCAACTCTCAACACTCAGCTTCATAGTGGCCACTTCCCATCACACTAAATTTTAAGACTCGTCTAACTCTCAATTAATCAATTAAAAAAGGAGACAATCTCCACCCCTAGCTCACCCTATGTGCTCCTAACCCCATTTCCCCTTTGGCCCCTTCACCACTTTTTGCATCCTACCCCTCTCACTCACAAACTGATAATTTTAACCCAACAACTACTCCTTTCACTCCTAGAGAATATGCACGTCACCAAAAGCACTTGAGTTATTAAATAATAGAGTTAATTACAAAAATGGTACCTATGATTGTTACTGATTTTCACTTTTGGTCCTTTAACTTTAAAAATTACGAAAATTGTCATTGTAGTTGTCATTTTGTTTCACTATTGGTCCTTTAGGCTAACTCCAGTTATCTTTCACCGTTAGTCAAAGGGTAATTTTGTCATTTTCCATCTTATTTTTGTTACCAAACAGTCAAACAGTCCATTGACTGTTTCCTACCCTTCTTTCTGATTTAACTTTATAATTACATTTAATTATATTAAATATATTATTTAGTAAAATAAAATACACAATTAGTATTATTTACACCAAAATAAAATATACAATTAATATTCTAAATATTTCTGTGTATTTAGTGTTCATATCTTCATATGATACTCATCGCATGAACAAGGTCTAACTCAATTAAATCATGAAAACTAGAGTTTACAATAACCCTAATCTATATACAATGAAACCAAAATTGAACATCAACAAATCCATGGGAAACAAACTCTAGATAGCAAATCCATGACAAACCCTAAACAAAAGGAACAATTCCATCGAACATTAAACAATACCAAGCAATCATCGTAAACTCTAAATCGTAAATCACAACCGAATCAGATGTAAACTCCAAATCAGATGTGGGATCTGAACTTGAAACCGGATGTAAACTTCAAATCGCAAATTGGATCTGCAAACCATTCGCAAATATAAGCCCTAAACAAGACCAGAAAGCTTTCGAACCTAAATCAAATCTCAAAACGAACCCTAACCTGTGGTGGTGCGGAGGTGATTTGCGAAGGTGTGTGAACCGTGATGATTTTCATTGTGTGTTTTGAAACCTTGGCGGTGCGAAGGTGTGTGAACCGTGAGATCTAAATAGTCAACTATTCGTAGATCTGAACAACAAATTAGTCTTAACCTCTTGATGAAGATGACGGTGAGAGATGAAGATGACGGTGAGAGATGAAGGCGACGGTGAGTGATGAATGCGAGCGAGGGTGACGGCGAGTGGTGGCGATGGCGAACCACTAAAGGGTGGACGGCGGTGGTGTTTTTGAATTGGTGTTTGGTAACAAGTATAGAAGAAAACTAATAAAATGGATATGTTTGGAAATTGTTTTAATAGGTACAACCTGTTTGGAAACAAAGATAAGTAGTAAAAAGACAAAAATATCATTTGACTAACGGTCAAAGATAGCTAAATTTAGCCTAAATGACCAATAGTGAAAAAATGACAACCACAGTGACTATTTTCGTAATTTTTGAAGTTAGAGAATTAAAAGTGAAAATCAGTAACAACCACATGGACCATTTTTGTATTTAACTCTAAATAATACAAACCCAGAGCAGCCCCTTCATCGAATTACACAAGCATTTTTGTTTATAAACAAAACCCAATTCTGATAGTGGAATCCACATTTTTGTAACCAGACTAGTTTAGTTTCATCCACAATTAAACCCGGTGTGTGCAAACAGAATGGATTGAATTTTTTCAAGAGACGGGAAGAATATTAATCAAATGAATTATTATTATTAATCATGTAAAAAAAACCAACATTTGTATGTTGTACCCCTTTTGTACACAGCTAAATTGCGCCTAAAACTAACGTCGGCTTTCTAACCAAAAGTCAGCTCAACAATATAATGTCAATAGTATGCTTCGAGTCAAAGCTTTCTCAAACTTGAGTTTACATCCATTTTGTCTTGCTTGAGTGGTTGACTGGTGGTGGCGTTTTCGCATTCCTATTTCCATCAACACCTTTAGTATATCGAAAAGAACAAGTGTCAGATGCAAGCCACATAAGTTTTTACGAAAAAAAAGGTCTAACTTTCAACAAATTTGACTTACAAGAGTCAACTCCTCCAAGGGAAGACCTTCTTGGCTGTACTCCAGTTAAAGATTGTCTTCTTGATGGTTTAGCAACCATAGGAACCGCCGTTGGTGATTGCACTTCATTCAGTTTCTGTTGAATCCTGCAAAGAACAAAACGATAGGAGTTTGTTCAGTTTCAAGAAAAAAAAGATTCACACAAAGTTTTTCAAGAATTACCCACCGTTTTTCGGAGCCATTAATTAGTTTCCCAATGGTCCGAAGTGATTTCCTGATATGTGACGATCTTCCATTCATAGTATTCGTCTTGATTTCAGAAGAAATTATGATTTCATTTCGGATGGACACTAGTTGCTCGGGTGTTTTTGGCAGCCTTCCATCTGTTTTCAATGGTTTGCTGCCTTTCGACAAAGAATTTGGAGCAACAGGACTCTTAGGAGGGCATCTGTTTTCAATGCTCAATCTTCGTGGGCGAGGTGGAGTTCTTTCTATCATTACAGCCCCTGCTGCTTTTGATCTCTGTAATGGCGATTTTGGTTCCAGTTTGTTCACTTTTTGTGCACTTTGCGGTTCCTTCTCACCCAATTGTCTTTTCAAGCTCTCTATCTGCTCTTTAAGATCCATAACCTCCCTGCTTTCTTTATTTAATCGAGCTGCACCTAGTTCAACAGTAGACGCTCGTTGAGCAAACTTCAACGTACTTACTGTTTCCCCAAAAGAATCACCTTCTGGGCTCACATGAGCAAACATCAGAGTCTTTGCATTTCCTCCTGCACGTTGATATTAAACCCCACGTGATCAAAATCAACTTTCTGTTAAAAAAAGTATATAACTTTATAATCTCTTACCTAATGAGTTCTGAAGGAGTAGTGTAAGCTTGCTGTTTCTATAAGGAATGTAAGAGTTCTTTTGCGATAAAGCTGTAATCACGTCTCCTAAACACGAAAGTGACTTGTTTATGTATTGAGCTTCTTTAAGCCCGTCACCTGTGACTTCTGACTTATCGACCCTTTCACTTCCTGCTAAATCAACTAAATGAAGACAACTACGAATTGTACCGCCATTTACATCCTTTCCATGGACGTGCACTGTCAATATGCTGAAAAAAATAAATAAATACACCATAACTCATTACTCTCGAATCTTTTTACAGTAAAGTTAAGGTGTCATTATCGACTACTTTACTTGTGACTGTGTTGGATACTCGGATTCATGTAACTTTTATCTTTAACGGGTAAAAACAATGGAAAAAAGAAGTTGACAACGTAGCATGTAAGGCTTCACACCAGCCAAAGTGTACTAATACATAAAACATGGTACTAAAAAAATAGTTTATTACCGAAATAATACAACTTTTGTAATCATAATAGACACGGTTATATACAAAAAGCTTAAATTTTTGGGCAAAAAGTCTTTCAAGTCAGTACTGACACGTTTCAACCAGTACCAAAATTACCCCTTTTAACATGTAAGTTACTTAACCCGGCCCATTTCGTCACCTCTATCGAAAATTAAAGAAATATTTGTAGACTGCGGACCTGTGTGAACGGCTACTCTGGTGGTTCAGAGCTGTTGAACTCACAGCACGATTCACTTGACCAATTTTCATTAAGTTTAGCACATCGGTTGTTGACCTCACCGAGTGCATGGTTGCATCAGGGAGGCTCAAACCGTTCTCACTTGTGCAGCTACGAATCTCCAATTTGTTGGTGGATGCAGAATCACTGGTGAGTAGATCTCTGACTTGTTCATTGTATATTTCCACCATTTGTACGAAGAGCTCGTATTTTACAATGTCTTTTCTTCTATTTGATAGATCAAACAAATCGTTAAGAGCTAAATAGTTGATACCCAGTTCTTTCCTTGATGCACCAGAAGGGCCACACTGACAGAAAACAAAACAAAACATCAGCCAAATAAATTTTACTCCAGAAAGCGCACTGGAGGTAACTTATCTCACCATTGTATGTGTTTTCCCAGATCCTGTCTGCCCGTATGCAAAGATGCATGCGTTGTAACCATCCATAACAGACCTTATAAGTGGTTGGGTGTCAGCAAATACATCCTCTGATGAAAATGAAGCATGTTAGAGTTTAATGAGTGGATAGAAACTTCTAAAAAAACAGCCCAAAATGAGGTATAATCACCCTGAGTAGCAGTTGGACCGAAAACACGATTAAATTGGAACAGCTTTTTTCCATCTTTATTCGGTTTTGAAGGATCTAAAACAATTAATGAGCCATCTTCTCCAATATAATCGATCACATTTTTTGTGTCAGTTCTAAAGGCAGGTCTGATCCTGCAGTAAACTCGAATGTTTCCTGAAATATGTAGAACTGGAAGGTAACAACAGAGTCTCTATTCTGATAAAATTAACAAACAAGATATGCTATGGTATACCTTTTAGATCCTGGACCATGTTGTATAAAGTCCGGTTTTCTTGAACAACCTTATGATATCCCTGAGCAGCAGTAGATAACTCCTCTATCTGACTTTCTAAAACCCCATGTACAATAATAATTGTAAGTAACAAAGCTGACTTTTCAAACAGTAATAAGTAGTTTAGCATACCAAGATGTTTAATATCATTTTGCAATTGTGATTGAAGATCTCCAAATTCTGCTTTTGTACTTGACAATAATGCCTTTAATTTCTGCAAAATGGAATAGTGAGGCAATGGCTTAACATTTTTCATGTAAATTTAGTGTTGAAGAAAGACCAAAAAGAAAGCATACCAGTATCTTTCTTTCTTGTACTTCAAACACCTGCCAATGGTTGCAATCACTAGCTTGACAACACTGCAACATAATCATCTAAAATGTTTTAATAATTTTAATCTAGACTAACACCACAAGGCTACTATTACTAAAATGAAAATCTTTAACGAAAGTACTAATCCACATACTTTGCCATTTCCGGTTGCTGAACTCGTAATTGTTTTGCTTCCTTCTTTCGGTAGATCTTTGATAATAGGGTTCAACTGACATACAACAAGAAGATGATGATTTTGATATCTTGATTTACTGAACTAAAAAGTTGCTAAAAGAATACAATACCTCAGGTAACTTGTTTTGAAGTTGTTCTAGCAAAGTACTCATAAGCATCTTACTAACCATCTTGACAGAATCCTGTAAAACAATGACCCAGTTACACAACTTATAAACTTTCTCTACATTGTTTAACAAAATGTTATAGGAAGGTAAGGACATAAAAAAGGTGATAGTTACCGTGTTTCCATAACCAAGAGAAGACAGCAAGTTACCATCCAAGTTTTCTTTGGCATCAATCATATATTCAGCCACTTGTTTGGCAATCAAATCTACAAGTATCAAGAATATCAAAGTTACAAGAACCATCCGCTTTGCAGCGTGATATGCACTTCGAAATTAACATTCATACAAATCATCCTGGAATCCAAGATTCATATACAGTTACTGAAAAACAATAATTATGCATGTCACTACAAAACCATATTGTAATATAGATAAAGTAAAGTGAGAATATGTAAACCTTCAAGTTTCTGATCATCAGTTTGAGTTGGTGACATCTTTTCTAAATTGGAAGACAAATCAAATCGCCAGGTGGGGTCTAAACATATTGCTGATTTATGGTTCCTACCATTTGAATGCATCATTGAAGGAGATCTCAAGTTATGCTTAAAAGTTTCATTCCCTCTTTTCTTCTGTTTCCTGTCATTGTACTCTTTAAGTGCCAAAACGCAATCGACTATTTTAGTAGACGAACCCGCCTCCATATTATCCTAGAAAACAGTTACAAGATCATCAAGTTCACAATATAACCAAAAACAGAAAAAAATGTTTTAAATTTGTTAAATCATATTTACCCTTTCAAAAACTGATGGTTCAAAGACTGGCAGCTTTAACTCTTCTACTGCTTTCAAAAAGTTCCTTACATTCTCAAAGAATTGATAAGCAGGCAAAGGCTGAGAATCCCATGTAAGGGGCTGAGAAGGAAATCTACTAATCTCCACAACCTTTATAACAATTATCAAACAGAACCACGTCACTATTCACTGATCAAGAAAGCAAGGATAATTAGGGAGTAACTAACTGTACATTTAGTTTCATTAAGTGTACCTTTGGGACAGACCCTGGTTCAATCTCGTTAATGGCATTGCAAAGAATCAATCCATTTCTTAAGCAAGAAATGAAATCTTTCTCTGATGGCTGTTTTGGTATACCTAATGACCCCACGATACTCTCAAGCCATTCGGTAGCTTGAAACCTCCTCCAAGCTAATAAAACACGAAAGTTGAAAAAAAACCCCAATATCAATAAGAGATTTGATTGCTTAATAAAACGAAATTAATACCAGAAAGTGTAGCTTTACCTGCTTCTTGGGCTTTTCTTGAAGCCAAATTCAAATCATGCCCTGTTCTTGATGCAATCACCTCCATTAATTTTTACAATCTGAAATTGATTTCTTAATCTTTCATAAAAGGAAACCGAATCAGTTTCTACCACCCCTCGAGAAATTGGGTGCTGAAATCCTAGTGTATGTTAAAACCCTTGGTTCTAGAGAGAGAGTACCGACTGAAGTGAAGAAGGCTTCAATTTGTGTATCTTCTCGGCTCAAGAAACATGGGATTTTTTAGTTTTCAATTAAGTTGCAGAGAAGACCGTTAGCTCTATTTGAATTCAAATCTGTAGGGTCCCTTGTAGTGGAACCGATCGTGGACGTTGATATCGGGTCACGATAAAGAGCTAGTCAACCCAATCAACGGTTGTATTTGCATCTTCTGTATGGGCCTCTTGACTGCTAAGAGGACGTTATTACGCCGTATTTTCTATTGTCCAAAACCTTTTTTTAGTCTTTTTATTTTTATTGTATATTCCTCACTTTTGGTTGTATATTTATTTATTTGTAAAGATTAAGGCGTATAGGCAATTTGAACCAACCCTTTGAGAAACCAAATATTCATTTAATCGAGCTCACATAAAACCAAATTTCTATACATCATCTTCTTTTTTTATTACACTATCTTACGCTAGTTTTTTTCTCTATTGAACCATCCATAACATATTTATCACACTTAACGTTTCTTTATTACATCGTTTTCTTTTTATACAAAGAAAACCTCGCTTTTTAGTATGACATCAAGTTGATTGATCACTTTACATCCCCACGGCGTTATGACAATATATCCCCTTCATCTCTCCTTCACGCCATTTTGCAAGCGCGTTGAAATAACACCCCAATATATTAATATGTTTGAGAATTTCATTACACCCTTTGAGAAACCAAAATCACAACCTAGGTTTTATACTATCAATAACATTTCTAATTCTTTCCGGGTACCTTATTTAACAGAAATTATATAGTTTATAAGAAAAGTAGAATCAATAACAACACTAAAAACAATAAAACAATAAATTTAGTAATAGATATGACAACAATTTTAATGATAATAATAATAATAATAAGGGGTATTTGGTTGGCAGATTTATTTGGTGGGATTTGCATTCTTCCAAAAGATTTGTATTTCATAGGATTTGTATTTTGCAGGATTGTGAATCTGATGTTTGGTTGGCAAAACATGACGGTATTTGCATTTGTGAAATTCTATTTGTTTTGTATACCAGTCAAAGGATTTGATATGTTTGTGTATTAAATAACATTCTACTCTCGTCAGATGAAGATGGTGGCTGTCACTGTAGTTCTTGATAGAGAGAAACTGTTGTCACTATGGCTATACTCTTGTCGGCCACCATTTTGCTCTCTCGTCATACGTCACCACTGATTTGCTCTCATAGTTGGGATAGAGGGTATGATTAAAGAACGATGAAGAAATGGGAAGGGAAGGTACCTGCGATGTGAATCTTGGAGATTGGGTTTTATTTGTGTTAGGGTTAGAGAATATAAAGGGTCATATTGTAAATATAACAAATCCCATGTATAAGGATTTGGAAATCCACAGGTACCCGCTTTCATCCTTCAAATCCCTCCCTTATAGGATTTTGTGGGTTTTTTAAGAATTCTCTTCAATTGAAATCCCAAGCTTACATTCTAACCAGACATAGGATTTCCCTGGATTTGAGATGCAAATCCTAAAAAATCTCAAGGAATCCTACGAACCAAACAGAGTGTAATAACTAATAATAACATAATTTGTAGTAGTGGGTTAGGGTGGGTTTCGGGATCGCCAACATGTCATTTGGAGTGGAGGGATGTCACTCAGCAGTGGCCAGTGGGGTCAGGGTGGGTGGTCAGGAAAGGAACCCCGGTCAGGGTGCAAGCTTAATGTTTTTTTCTTTATTTCCAACGTTTTTTTTAAGAAAATTTAACATCTCATATATAAATACTTTCATATTGTCTCCATTTAAACTCACACATTCTACATTATTTATCTTCTCCTAACGTTCTCCAAATATCATATTATTCATCTAAAAATGTCAAGTTTAAGTTCACTTTCATAAATAAAAGGAGACGTTTTTTTTATACAAATAGTTGAAGGAACAGCAAAATTTATAAAGAATGAGGTGAAAATGAAGTTGACAATTCAACATGTGAAAAAAGAAAAAGAAAGTTTATAAGATATTAAAGGAGACTATATTTTTATACAAGATGATTAAGAAACAATAAAATTTAGAGTGGCAAGTCTCTTGTCTTTAAGAGGTTTATGGTGTGTTTCGGTCTTTGTAACAAAAAAATCGTCCGGAGTCATATAAAGTTCTTGAAGTCTACTTTAAGTTTTCTCTAATATGACTTTAGAAACTAAATCCAACATTTGGTGGGTCAAAATATGGTTACAAGTAATTAAGATCAAACCAAAAAATATGTGTTTATACATACTAGCTGGGATTTTGGATTTTTAGACCATAAGCCTCTTTGGGGTGTCTTGGATGTATTGAGATCATGTTTTAGTTGATAATGGGAGAATCTTAGGCCACTTAAAGCTTTGATCAAGTGTAGTTGTGTGATTAAAGGGTTGTTTTAACACTTGTATAGGGTCACATTGCTTGGTTCAAGTTCAAGATTTGTTGTGAGTGATTTAAGGTTGTTGTCACACCCATAAGTGAGTTCTGAGTCACAAACTTGGTTGTAAGTTTTTGGTTGTATTAATGTGGTTGGTGGTTTAAGTAGATAAAGTTATTTTGTTTTGTGTGTTAAAGTTGAAAATTATGTTTCTTTTCGGGTTATCACTACCACTTCGTGACCTTGACAATTAAAATGTCATGACCACGACTCTTTAGAGTTGTTCTTGAATTGTATTTGTCATAGACAATAACGTGAGCATTATAGACTATGACATTGTTTTTGCCTAAATTACCTTAGTTCATATTCATCTTCATTAGTTTGATCATGGTTGTCTTTGCTTTTGCGAGCATAAATGAGGTTTACATTTTGTTGACTATTGGAGGATGGAGTGATTGCACGTAAAGGCTACGATTCACTTGAGCTTTACATTTGTGGACTCTGACCCGACTCTTTTATCTTCCATCAGTGGAGCTTTTCTGTCTCATCTTTCAGACATGTTATTTTCCACCTTATTAACTTTTTTATGAGCCTTAAGAATTACGCCGGGTGGTTTGATATGGTTAATAGATTGTTTGGGTTAATAAAATCATGTCATATTGTTTGACACGGTTAAATGGGTTGTTTGGGATGAAAATCATGACGTCTTTCGTAACCGAGAGACACATAATTAGTTCGATTAGATTTTGTCAAACATATTTCATGAATTCGATTTCTCCGTAGGTTTACTTTAATGTATTTTATTAATTTATAGATTCTTGTTATAAAATTTAAAAGTATAAGAGTTAATTAATGAAATATTTTACTTTAATTATTAATCTGCTATTAATTTTAATTTTTTATTAATTATTGTCTTTAAATTAAGAATTAATTGTAATAGAAAAATAAAAAAAATGGGTGAAAGCAATAGGGTATAAAGATATGTATAAAATTGTTAAAAAGATGAAAATACATGTGTAAAAGATATGAAGGAAAATAAAGAGTTATAACGGATAACCTTAGGATGAAATAGAATGAGTAGCAAACCGACACGTGGAATGTATAGAATTAGGACTGTAAAATAGATATTTATTTATTAAAAAGTAAAGATATTGTTATTGTTATTACTATGTTATTGTATTAATTTAATTGTTATTATTTTCATAAAAATTTGTTATTGTTATTTTAATTTTAAATTGTGCTATCTTATTTAACTAGAATTGATGTTAATGTGATACAGGGTTCAATTTAAAATGATAAATCTTAAATTTTTTATTTAAGATATTGGTAGACTAATTTTTTCCTAAAACAAAATATAGCCATCGTTTATAGTCAAAATTGATCTTAATGTTAACCAAATAAAAAGCTGAGATTGAATAATTGAAATGTGCTCTTAATTTTAACTTAATAGAATATAATGTTTTAATTAAATTAATGAATGCTAGTATTTTAGTAATATTAAAAGACAAAAGGTGATTAACTTAAAATCATTTAAGAATTACAAATTATCATCTAAAAAATAACTACCGGAATTCGATAATATATTACAGTAATCTAAAAAAATGAATATGAAATACTTTAATATTAAGTACTATTGCTTTAAAAAAAACTCATTTTCTTTTAAAAAATCTAAGATAACTCGTTTATATATTTAATATTGGAATTAAATACTAAAAAATTATATAAAAAGGGATTAACTATGTGATTTTTAAAATATTTGTTATCTACGATTGATTTAAGTTTTAATAATGAATTTAATATAGTGGATAAGAAATTTGAATTAAAGAAATAAATAATGTGAATTAAATTCATTTAAGTCAAAGTTCATTTAAAGTCGAAATTGAAATTCAATTTTTTATCAAATTAATGCCTAAGATTTAGTTTTGGCTAAATAAAATAATAAAATGTTAAAAAAATTTCTTTAATTATATTGATAAAAGTTAGTATTTTATTTATATTAAATATAAGATTAACTTTATTTATGTTGTACGTTAACTTAAAAACGTTATTTAAAACAATGAGAAAATATCCTTCTATTTTGTCTTTGAAAAAACATACATACCCAACTACATAAATATAGAAGAATGTTCAATATAGTCTATGTTTAATTCATAGTCCTAAGGGACTTATTTTAGCCTTTGATCAATGACATCAATGGTCCAGATTGTATTTTAAAATTTTGGGCGGAGTGATATTTTCGTAAATCACATGTAATGCTTTTATAAATTAAATATGATTGTATACTGAATCACTTATGATTGAATATTAAAATTTTAAAACTATGTTTTTTACATGGACTTTATTGAACACAGCTCCATAAATATAACCAAATGACGTGGACTCAAAATAATTCTTGTAAATAAAGAAAAGGGTTAATTAGTTGTCAAGAGCGTATCTAAATTGTCACATATCGATATTATATGTACCAAACTTTAAAACTTATCATTTACTAATCGAACTTTTAAAACATACCTTTCATGTATCAGAACATCAAATTTATATATTCCATTTTATATATTTTTGCTATTGAATGTATCCAATTTTCATACTAAATACATCAAATGGTAAGTTTTAAAGTTCAATATATATACATCTCCGAAAATTAAACCCTAAATAAAATCAAACTCATCGTTTCATTTTACATGTTCTTTATTTAGATATTAATTATTATATTTTTGTTTTTCCTAATACTTTGTTCATAAAAAGATTTTGTTGCAACACATGACAAAAAAGAAAAAAGCTCATTACATTAATAAAAGCAACTATGATGCCTGCATGAAGCAAATTCGTTCAAAACTCGTAAAATAATTTTTAAAATTTTTTTTAACGTAAACATCATATAAGCAAAAACAAGTAATATTTTGTTAGATAATATATATGTTGACGCAAAATTAATGTCTGTTATCTGTTTGGTCCAAATTCCGTTTGGATAAGAAATTAAAATGCAGTGAAGACAAGTGACATAAGCAAATAAAGACATGTAAGTTGTAAGTATGTTAGCTTGTGGTCATTATAAATTCCACGTGGATATTATTAGGCGACCAAAATTGATTGGCGGATAATAATTTATATTGCAATTAGGAACCGTCTTTTGTTTACTAATGCAATAATCGTTATCTTAGCATCATTGGTCTTCAATTCTGAAAAACACCCAGTGTCATGTTTTAATTATTTCTTTATGGAACATCTGTTGATGTGTATATATTGTTAGTATTTTAATTTTAATTTTTAAAAGTTATTATTGTTATATATATATCATAATTCATAACACGTATTCACATATGACAAATCAATCGTTTTGAAAACTAAATTAATCTAATATATATTTTTAGTCGTACTGTGTAGCTGCGGTTCCTAGATAGTCAAGTGTAACATCAGGTTAATTAAGACAAAGTCGTTCCACAAATTAATGTCCTAACATTGTCTACGGAGTTAATATTTTTATCTAATAATCATTGAAATTAATATGGCTTCGGTCAGATTCTTTACCTTGTGAAGCTACGTACACCAAATATGTAAAGACAGATGTAATGAATCACATATATAGTTAGAGTTGTTGGTGTATGCATATCTTTATATCTTTATGTAGTATGAATCAGTGTTGAACAACTCTTATACTTAAAGATAAAAGGACGTGCATAGTTAGAAGAACTTATCTTATGTACTTCTAGCTACATTTACTAAGACTTAAATAGTTAAATGAGTAAATGATGAAATAGTTGACATAATCTTTATTTTAGTTGTTTGTGAGTGTAAAAACACCCACAACGGGTCTGCTAAAAGAATATATACTACCCTCATATTTAAATTTTAAAGAATCATTAGTGATCAATCATATAATAAAGGAAAAAACAATCCACATGCCACCCAGTTTCCCCCACCCTCTTCTGTAGAAAAGTTTCTTTACTCCACCAATCTTCGATTAACAAAACTTATCATGTTTAATTAGGAATTTTTACACACAAAATTTATATTTAATTCTTGGTATTCCATCATCTTTAATTCAAAACCAACATAGTCTTGATAAAAAGTTCACCGACATTTTCACAAAATGCATATGCATCTCCAACCATTTTACTGTTATATGTGTTCAAATCCCAAAATAAGTATATCAAATTAACAAAAATGCACACAAACACACACCACTAGTGGAAAAACCAAGATGCCTACCTCAAATTACAACTTAAGAAATACATAATTATTGTTGATAAATGAATATGTAAAGGAATGAGCATTATTATTTAGAGTGCATGCAATGGATGCTCATTATTGCCCATCACGACCCAAAATGTGGAGGTTTGCCTTGTTACTCCATTGTGCAGCCTCATGATCTCCTCATTAACTTTGAGCTCATCGTGGTGGTAACGAGATTCCTTGCTTGTTACAATTTTCTTTTTTTTCAACCAATAAGATTTGAAATAAATAAGCGTGTGTGAGTCCAGTAAGAGTAGTGATGCTAGTTATCATTGCGTCTGGTTAGTGATTGATAAGTTATGCTGATATGACAGGTAGTGATAACGGTGACAACAGTTATTACTACGGGTGCTCTTAACATATTCAAAATTCAATCTACATTAAACAAGATTCAAGACATAAAAAAACTCCAGTATGAATGAAAATGCAACGCAATCTGAGATGCATCTCAAAAGTAAGAGCTACATATTCACGATTGAAGTACCCAAAGTTTGCATCATTCAAACCAATAAGAAGAATCCTTAATCAACTTTCCAAATTCATGATCAAATCAAAAAATTCTTCACTACCTCGTATCAAATCATACCCTAAAATGCGTACTCACACTCAAAATCAGAATATCAAATACGAGATATGTGAACTAAAAGCCCAAAAATAACGATGGTGGATCAAATACATGATAGTGTGTAACGAATATGTGAGAGGAATCCATGATGGATATTGGCACTTGAATAAAAAACAAAACGCAAAGAAAAATCCATGTTGTATCACCTGCAATCCTGCACAAACTGTTACTGTGCTAGGGCTTATCTACAACCTCAGTGTAGCATATCCCCAGCGCTTTCCTTGGGTATAAAGAGCTCAATATACCCCTTTTCACTTTTACGGATACAAAGCTACGCTTGCACGTACTAGGTATCCTCTGTGCCGGGCTTATCTACACCTCGCGGGTGTAGCCTATCCCAGCTACTATTGGTACACAGCTTGCTGTATACTCTATCGTTGTTCTAGTGCATAGTTATGCTCACGGCATGACTATACACCTGTACTTGCATCACATATACATATCATATCATATCAAATCATATCATATAATATCATATCATCTTGTGCACATATACATAAACTAACTCATAGGTACTTACACTGCTTTGGTGTACAGCTACACCACCTGCGTGGCTATATACCATAACACTGTTCTTGGTACAAAGTTACACCTCGAGTGTACTCTGTACCCTGTTGCTGTCATTAAATACGTATAACTTACATATCTCATAACACATACATCATCTTGTTCATTTAATGCATACTCATATGCTAAACATGTTAAAGGAATAGTATACTCATATGGTAAGTGTGTAAAATGCTAAATAGATAATGGGTGCTGTCAGATCTCTAGACACCTTCCTGTACAAGAGAATACGCTAAACGTCATAAACTACCTGTATTGAAAAAGGGCCTACACGGGTCGTGTACCATGTACACCACACGACCTCTCTTAAAGACATGGCTTGTGCTGCCACGTAACCCTACACGGGCAGTGTACCCTATAAACGGGCCTTGTACCTCATATGCTACACGACCATATAACCTTATATGGCCTGACACCGCCTTTGACCTCTACACGGGCCGTGTACCTTATACTTTACACGACCAGGTTTAGCTACATGGACTGCTAACGTCTTAAAAGCATATGTATGGGCCATGTACCCCTACACGGGCCGTGGACAGAACCGACCTGCAACTTTTCTGAAGAATACAACTGCTATTCTTGATCTAATTTTGACCCAAAGTCAATTCTAGCAGTTTTAGGGTGTTTTCATAAACCTCTGACATTGAATAACATCAACTAAACTCATAAGAAACATATTTAACATGTTTTGATCAATAGTTCCACGTTTTGAACCACTTTGACTCAACTAAACTTGAATTTTCCTATAACAATCATACCTTGATGCTGACTAGGATTGATAGGATGCTTTAGTGACTCCAGATGTTGCTACTAGCTTGCTTCAATTCAGTCTCAAAATCTTAGTTGTGTTCTTGGAGTGTATAAGGTTGCCAAAATGAGTCATATTGACTTAATAGAAGTCTATATATATATATATATATATATACATATATATATATATATATATATATATCCTAGTCTGCTAGAATGACAATTCAGTCCCTACACTTGGCTAACTTTCAAAATGGCAA